>JACEFZ010019949.1:0-37793 GCA_014155875.1 Cepaea nemoralis | reverse complement strand
TAAAAAAAAAGCAAAGCTAAAGACACAACTAAGAGGGGTCCCTTAGCCACCCTCCACAGGCTCCACAAACTCCACATCATCCCAGCACCACCAGACACCACCCAGCTCCACGTGGAGCACTCCACAAGCTCCACACGGAGCGCTCCACAAGCTCCACGTGGAGGCTCCACAATTTTGGGGGGAGTAGGCATCATATATAACTACTCCTGTCTGACCATCCTCCGCGTCCTGATTACACAGCACGCGGAGGGTCTTCATGCGCACTTCGGCTTTTGCGTGCTACATCATTCCACACGCTTAGAGTAGTAAGCCTACTCTTGAGTTCTATTCCAAGTTCTTGGTGTCTATCACGTTGAGGTGATTACACCGTGACCAGAGTGCTTACCCTCTGGTTGACACTCACGTGTCTCATGAGAGAACTGTTGATAGTTTCTCCTCCCTAACTTCTCCCTACCCCTACCCTGCCTTCTTGCTAGGGAACTGGGTTACCTCTAATCTACTTGAGGTAGACCACTCATTCAGGGTGGTCTTCCCTCCTATATATTCTAGTCTTTGACAATATCCCCTTAACAATTGGAACTTGGAATGTACGCACCCTACTTGACAGAGACGGCGCATCGGGTCCAGAGAGACGAACAGCACTGATTGGGAGAGAGCTGAGCAGGTACAACATCGACATTGAAGCCTTGAGCGAGACACGACTTGCAGAAGAAGGCCAAATCTGTGAAATTGGTGCCGGCTACACATTTTTCTGGAGTGGAAGGAAAAGCGAGGAAAGACGCCAGTCCGGTGTGGGATTTGCCATTAAGTCGGCCCTGGTCGGCAAATTAGCTGGATTTCCAAAGGCTATAAACGACAGGCTCATGACCATGAAGTTGCCAGTAATATGTTACGTCCTAACTGATTAGATTTTCTGGATTGTGGTGCTGGATTGACCCCAATCCAGCTGGATTAGGGTTAGGGTTAGGGGTTTGGGGTTAGGGGTTAGGGTTAGGGGTTAGGGGTTAGGGTTTAGGGGTTAGGGTTTTTTGTCTTCTCCTAATTAGATTTTCTGGATTGACCTCGCTGGATTGCCCCCAATCCAGCTCGAGACCAGTGCGGTTTGGGTAGGGTAGGTATCTAAGTCATCTGTAAGGGTTGATACATCTAATAAAAGACATGTTTTCTAAGAGCAGATAACTGTGTGTAGCATATTTTAACTAATTGTAAAAAATAAATAAAAAACATAAATAAATAAACAACAACCAGGGGCGCGCGGCGGCGGGCGCAGGAGCAAGCGCGGCCGATCGGTCGCGTGGAGCGGTCGACCCCAGTAAAACAAGGTCTTTTAGTACCCAAGTGGCCAGTCATTGCTGAGTGATCACTAGTCCGGTTATTGACGAGTATTGTGGTGGGGTTAGGTGGGTCGAAGTCTCGAACCGCGCCGGGTGTCATATGAAAATTATAATAAGTAAAAAGGTATATATGGCGTGTATATGATCTGTAGTGGGTCGTAGTGGCTTATAAAACTATCATCATATAGATTACACCTCTTCAAATGAAAACCTTAAAAAAGTAAAGATGGCATGTAGTAACGGTTGTAAGGGGGCGTGGCTTCGTGGTATTCGTTGTTACGGGGTTGGTGAGTGGTGATGTACCTATATAACAGCTTCCGAACAATTTAAAGGGATGGGCGAGTGGCGAAGTGACTAAGTAAATGCGTCGGTTCCTTGCTAAGAGACAGAGGAGGTGCTAGATAAAGGCTCCAGGTCGTTGTCAAGGGGTTGGTGAGTGTACAAATAGCTAAATAACTGCTTCTGATCCTTGTTAAGAGGTGGGCGAGGGGCGGATTGGTTGGATAATTACGCCCGTTCCTTGGTAAGAGCCAGGGTGATCGAGTGGAGAAGTGGGTAAATATAAGCATGGAGGTATACCACCGACACATTCAACGCATAATTTCGGCGTCGGTCGTCAGAAGACCAAGGATATTTTCATTATATGTCTATTGTAAAGGGGTCGACTGTTTGTTATAACGGGGTTACTATTATCTATAGTGGCTGGGACTTAAATACTATCAGCATACCGGTTACAGCTCTTCAAATGAAAACTTTGAAAGTGTAAAGATGGCCGATGGTTTTTAGTGGGTATGACTTTGTGATATTCGTTGTTAAGGGGTGGGGTGAGTGGATGTGTAACTAGATAAACGCTTCCAAACACTATCATCGGGTTCGAATCCCAGTGGGGTGGTCTAGTGGTATAAGAAATATTGATAATATTTGGTTACTTAGTTGTGATTTCGAGCTCGGTTGTTATTAACCCGGTTATGTTTAGAAAAGTAGAGGTGGTGTGCTGGTTGCGGAGTATGTTTAGGGGGTACCCCAGACACCGTGGAAGTGACAGGTTCGAATCTCGGAACTTTGTCGTGGGTAAGATTTCCAGTCATCAAGGTGTGGGTGTCGTCGCGGCCACAAGTCCCACCGCTGATGAAAAATACAGGCAGCAGATTTCACCATTGTACCTACGAGTCACAAAATATAAGCTAACTTAACATTCAGAATATGACCTCAACAGCTGTTGCCAAAAATCAATACTTATTCTCATAACGGCTAATCCATGGGATTATCATCCTCGTAATGACCAAGTCGGGTTAATAATATTTCTGATATTTCCGCCATTGCAAATAGTTCGCGATATTAATAAAGGTTCATAACAAGGTTGGAAGGGGATTAAAAGATTAACACCTATTGGCGGGACATCCAGTAAAATCAATAACACTACCCTCGATTTTTCTCATAATTGCCGATTGGAGATTATGGGCTAGGTGTATGTGTCCTTATTTAGTTAAAACAGGTGGTATGAGTAGGAGATATCACAAACAGTATCAGCATGTGCCACTCTGATCTTAAATATCAGTAGTTCGTTATTCTTGTGACATTGAAAACGCTTGTGGCTTGAAGACGGATGGTGTACTATGTTATTGGGTGGTTTATATAGATTGACCAGTATGTGAAGTTGATAAGGGCACCCTTGCCAGCGTATCGTAGCTGTGTTGTGACTTGTCGCCTATTACATCCGGGTGTAAAAATAACCAAACATATTTCACATCAACTCAGCCATGCCTCTATATAGCTGCACTGCGAACATGGCTAGAGTCTACTTTAGGAAAGTATCGTGTATCTGTGTATACGGGTTTACCACTGCTTATAGATGTGTGCAGTATTATTAGAAAGCGGCCGTTATGTCTACATTATCAAAGTATGTTGCCTTACAGAGCTGGTATAGTATCTATGTGTCTGCTACGTTGTATGTTTTGTCATGTTGCTTTGTAGTATTTGGAGGGAGTTTCATGCGGTTGTCTAGTGAACTTTTTAAAAACTATGTCTCAGAATCCACAACGCCACTGGCATTAGAGGCTTTTCAACTTGTCTGCTCATTGACCACGCTTCACAGTCATACAAAAGTACGGGTTCTATGTAGTACTTAAACACTCCTTTTATTTCTCATTACAGTTGTCAACTTTATATTAGTCAGTATGTTTTCCAATTTGCAAAAGACAACCTTCATCACAGCGATTCTTGTTCCAACGCTTTAAAGCCACCTCCTATCAGACATTTTTTTTTTCCTTTCCTTTTATGCTCACGGCTACCGTTTCCCCATTTCAAGCTCCATGCCTCTACTCGTATGTATTAGTGTGGTAGAAGTAAACCAACATCTCACAAGATAGACATGTATTACCACAATGTATATGGACCTGTGGGAAACGGCTACATCCGGGCAAAGAGGGCGTTGTATCTGTCACATGCGTATGGATACAGCCGAGACACGTGGTTAAGAGGGATACTACAGAAGAAGAAAAAAACGGTATTATGTTGGCGATCGAACCAGGGGACCTAATTCGTGATGACCACCATGTACGGGAGTGATTCTGCACCCTCGTCAACAGGGCGTCGGAGGTTTAAAAGGGTGTTCATTCTCTCGCTTTTCTATTTCCGAGTCGTCATAGGGTCACCAAGTAACAGTAAAGAACACGAAACTACTACTACCAAGGCCTCTATACACCACAAGGCAGTTTCGAATATAATATACACAACTATAATCAAGTCATCACAGTATTCAACTAACCCGTTCTCATAGACATAGAGGAGAGATGTGAGCACCGAGGCCAGTTGGGGGAGGTGTACCTTTTACTTAACATCTATCGGGTCATACACCGACGAGTGTTTAGCTATATTTATCATATAATATTACCCGTGAACACAACAAGCTTCCCCGGATCAGTCTTAGGCTTCTCATATAACATGACATATCACGTACCCGCTGTCCTGACCAGCAAAGTTATCGCTTCTCAGAGCAGCCATTTACACTTTCATTAATTCTTCTGCCTGGCCAAAGGGGGTCTTTGCAGCTTTCCGCAGAAACCTAGTTCCAAAGCTAATGTATGTTTTTCAATGTGTCGGCTCATTACCACATTTCACATCCTGACAAAAGTACAGGTTCTATGTTCCACTCCAACAGTCAAATAAGAAAAAAATGTTAGCCAAATTATTAAAATGTTGGCCAAATATAGAAATATATCGACCAGACGTATAAAGTATAGTAAAATATGTTAGCCAAACTTAAAAACTCGGGGTCAAAATAAGAAATATCTCAACCAAGCGTATAAGAAATAGGAAAAAGGCTAGTCAAACTAATTAAAATGTTGGCCAAATACAGAAATATCTCGACCAACTTATAAAATGTAGGAAAAATTGTTAACCAAACTGACAAAACTGTTAGCCAAAATAAGAAACGTCTCGGCCAACTTATAAAATTTAGGGAAAATTGTTAGCTAAACTGACAAAACAGTTGGTCAAAATAAGAAACGGCTCGACTAACATTGTAAAAAGTAGGAAAAATTGTAACCAAATTAATTTAAAAAGGTGACCAAAATAGGAAATATCTCGACCAAACTTATGAAAAGTAGGAAAATTGTTCGTCAAATGTGACAAATATTGGGCAAGTAGGAAATCATGTTAGCCAAATAGGAAAAATATCGATCAAACTTATAGATGTCTCGTCCAAACTTATAAAATGTATGAACATTTGTTAGCCAAAGGTGAAAAATATTGACCAAGTAAAGAAATACCTCATCCGAATTTATAACAAGTAAGAAAACATGCTAGTAAAATCAAGAAATATGTCGACTGAAGTTATACAATAGGCGAACGATGGACAAACTTATAAATATGTCGAACTTTATAAGAAAATGTATTACCCAAATTAGGAAAAAATATTGACCAAGTTTTCAAATACCTCGACCAAACTTACAAAAAGTAGGAAAATATGTCGACTAAAGTAGGAACATTTGTTAGCCAAAGATGAAAAATATTGGTCAAGTAAAGAAATATCGCAGCCAAACTTTTAAATTGTAGGAAACTTTATTAACCAAATGTGAAAAATATTGTCCAAGTAAAGACATGTTTCAACTAATCTTATAAATATGTCGTCCAAACTTATAAACATTAGGAAAATGTGTTAACCAAATGGGAAAAATATTGGCCAAGTGGAGAAATATCTCAACCATACTTATGAAAGGAGGAAAATGTGTTAACCTAATGAGAAAAAATATCGCCCAAGTGAAGAAAAAAGTTACACAAAACTTATAAAACTTAGGAAAATGTGTTAACCTAATGAGAAAAATATCGACCAATTGAAGAAAAAAGTTACACAAAACTTATAAAACTTAGGAAAATTTGTCAACCAAATGGGAAAAATATTGGTCAAGTGGAGAAATATCTCAACCATACTTATGAAAAGGAGGAAAATGTGTTAACCTATTGAGAAAATATCGCCCAAATGAAGAAAAATATTACACAAAACTTATAAAACTTAGGAAAATGTGTTAACCTAATGAGAAAAATATCGCCCAAGTAAAGAAAAAAGTTACATAAAACTTATAAAACTTAGGAAAATGTGTTAACCTAATGAGAAAAATAGTGAACAAGTAAAGAAAAACACACACCAAACTTCTGAAAATTAAGAAAATTTGTTAACCAAATGGAAAAAATATTGGCCAAGTGGAGAAATATCTCAACCATACTTATGAAAAGGAGGAAAATGTGTTAACCTAATGAGAAAATATCGCCCAAGTGAAGAAAAAAGTTACACAAACCTTATAAAACTTAGGAAAATGTGTTAACCTAATGAAAAAATATCGCCCAATTGAAGAAAAAAAGTTACACAAAACTTATAAAACTTAGGAAAATGTGTTAACCTAATGAGAAAAATATTGACCAAGTAAAGAAAAACGTACACCAAACTTCTGAAAAGTAAGAAAAATTTGTTAACCAAAAGGGAAAAATATATGGGCTAAACTGAAATATGTTTACCGAAGTAAGAAAATGTGTTAACCAAATGGGGGAAAATATTGGTCAAAACATGAAACAGCTCGACCAAACTTATAAATATCTCGTGTAAACTTATTTCAGTTTAGCCCATATATTTTTCCCTTTTGGTTAACAAATTTTTCTTACTTTTCAGAAGTTTGGTGTACGTTTTTCTTTACTTGGTCAATATTTTTCTCATTAGGTTAACACATTTTCCTAAGTTTTATAAGTTTTGTGTAACTTTTTTTCTTCAATTGGGCGATATTTTTTCATTAGGTTAACACATTTTCCTAAGTTTTATAAGGTTTGTGTAACTTTTTTCTTCACTTGGGCGATATTTTCTCATTAGGTTAACACATTTCCCTCCTTTTCATAAGTATGGTTGAGATATTTCTCCACTTGGCCAATATTTTTTCCATTTGGTTAACAAATTTTCTTACTTTTCAGAAGTTTGGTGTATGTTTTTCTTTACTTGTTCACTATTTTTCTCATTAGGTTAACACATTTTCCTAAGTTTTATAAGTGTTATGTAACTTTTTTCTTTACTTGGGCGATATTTTTCTCATTAGGTTAACACATTTTCCTAAGTTTTATAAGTTTTGTGTAATATTTTTCTTCATTTGGGCGATATTTTCTCAATAGGTTAACACATTTTCCTCCTTTTCATAAGTATGGTTGAGATATTTCTCCACTTGACCAATATTTTTCCCATTTGGTTGACAAATTTTCCTAAGTTTTATAAGTTTTGTGTAACTTTTTTCTTCAATTGGTCGATATTTTTCTCATTAGGTTAACACATTTTCCTAAGTTTTATAAGTTTTGTGTAACTTTTTTCTTCACTTGGGCGATATTTTTTCTCATTAGGTTAACACATTTTCCTCCTTTCATAAGTATGGTTGAGATATTTCTCCACTTGGCCAATATTTTTCCCATTTGGTTAACACATTTTCCTAATGTTTATAAGTTTGGACGACATATTTATAAGATTAGTTGAAACATGTCTTTACTTGGACAATATTTTTCACATTTGGTTAATAAAGTTTCCTACAATTTAAAAGTTTGGCTGCGATATTTCTTTACTTGACCAATATTTTTCATCTTTGGCTAACAAATGTTCCTACTTTAGTCGACATATTTTCCTACTTTTTGTAAGTTTGGTCGAGGTATTTGAAAACTTGGTCAATATTTTTTCCTAATTTGGGTAATACATTTTCTTATAAAGGTCGACATATTTATAAGTTTGTCCATCGTTCGCCTATTGTATAACTTCAGTCGACATATTTCTTGATTTTACTAGCATGTTTTCTTACTTGTTATAAATTCGGATGAGATATTTCTTTACTTGGTCAATATTTTTCACCTTTGGCTAACAAATGTTCATACATTTTATAAGTTTGGACGAGACATCTATAAGTTTGATCGATATTTTTCCTATTTGGCTAACATGATTTCCTACTTGCCCAATATTTGTCACATTTGACGAACAATTTTCCTACTTTTCATAAGTTTGGTCGAGATATTTCCTATTTTGGTCACCTTTTTAAATTAATTTGGTTACAATTTTTCCTACTTTTTACAATGTTGGTCGAGCCGTTTCTTATTTTGACCAACTGTTTTGTCAGTTTAGCTAACAATTTTCCCTAAATTTTATAAGTTGGCCGAGACGTTTCTTATTTTGGCTAACAGTTTTGTCAGTTTGGTTAACAATTTTTCCTACATTTTATAAGTTGGTCGAGATATTTCTGTATTTGGCCAACATTTTAATTAGTTTGACTAGCCTTTTTCCTATTTCTTATACGCTTGGTTGAGATATTTCTTATTTTGACCCCGAGTTTTTAAGTTTGGCTAACATATTTTACTATACTTTATACGTCTGGTCGATATATTTCTATATTTGGCCAACATTTTAATAATTTGGCTAACATTTTTTTCTTATTTGACTGTTGGAGTGGAACATAGAACCTGTACTTTTGTCAGGATGTGAAATGTGGTAATGAGCCAACACATTGAAAAACATATATTAGCTTTGGAACTAGGTTTCTGCGGAAAGCTGCAAAGACCCCCTTTGGCCAGGCAGAAGAATTAATGAAAGTGTAAATGGCTGCTCTGAGAAGCGATAACTTTGCTGGTCAGGACAGCGGGTACGTGATATGTCATGTTATATGAGAAGCCTAAGACTGATCCGGGGAAGCTTGTTGTGTTCACGGGTAATATTATATGATAAATATAGCTAAACACTCGTCGGTGTATGACCCGATAGATGTTAAGTAAAAGGTACACCTCCCCCAACTGGCCTCGGTGCTCACATCTCTCCTCTATGTCTATGAGAACGGGTTAGTTGAATACTGTGATGACTTGATTATAGTTGTGTATATTATATTCGAAACTGCCTTGTGGTGTATAGAGGCCTTGGTAGTAGTAGTTTCGTGTTCTTTACTGTTACTTGGTGACCCTATGACGACTCGGAAATAGAAAAGCGAGAGAATGAACACCCTTTTAAACCTCCGACGCCCTGTTGACGAGGGTGCAGAATCACTCCCGTACATGGTGGTCATCACGAATTAGGTCCCCTGGTTCGATCGCCAACATAATACCGTTTTTTTTCCTTCTGTAGTATCCCTCTTAACCACGTGTCTCGGCTGTATCCATACGCATGTGACAGATACAACGCCCTCTTTGCCCGGATGTAGCCGTTTCCCACAGGTCCATATACATTGTGGTAATACATGTCTATCTTGTGAGATGTTGGTTTACTTCTACCACACTAATACATACGAGTAGAGGCATGGAGCTTGAAATGGGGAAACGGTAGCCGTGAGCATAAAAGGAAAGGAAAAAAAAATGTCTGATAGGAGGTGGCTTTAAAGCGTTGGAACAAGAATCGCTGTGATGAAGGTTGTCTTTTGCAAATTGGAAAACATACTGACTAATATAAAGTTGACAACTGTAATGAGAAATAAAAGGAGTGTTTAAGTACTACATAGAACCCGTACTTTTGTATGACTGTGAAGCGTGGTCAATGAGCAGACAAGTTGAAAAGCCTCTAATGCCAGTGGCGTTGTGGATTCTGAGACATAGTTTTTAAAAAGTTCACTAGACAACCGCATGAAACTCCCTCCAAATACTACAAGGCAACATGACAAAACATACAACGTAGCAGACACATAGATACTATACCAGCTCTGTAAGGCAACATACTTTGATAATGTAGACATAACGGCCGCTTTCTAATAATACTGCACACATCTATAAGCAGTGGTAAACCCGTATACACAGATACACGATACTTTCCTAAAGTAGACTCTAGCCATGTTCGCAGTGCAGCTATATAGAGGCATGGCTGAGTTGATGTGAAATATTTTTGGTTATTTTTACACCCGGATGTAATAGGCGACAAGTCACAACACAGCTACGATGCGCTGACAAGGGTGCCCTTATCAACTTCACATACTGGTCAATCTATATAAACCACCCAATAACATAGTACACCATCCGTCTTCAAGCCACAAGCGTTTTCAATGTCACAAGAATAACGAACTACTGATATTTAAGATCAGAGTGGCACATGCTGATACTGTTTGTGATATCTCCTACTCATACCACCTGTTTTAACTAAATAAGGACACATACACCTAGCCCATAATCTCCAATCGGCAATTATGAGAAAAATCGAGGGTAGTGTTATTGATTTTACTGGATGTCCCGCCAATAGGTGTTAATCTTTTAATCCCCTTCCAACCTTGTTATGAACCTTTATTAATATCGCGAACTATTTGCAATGGCGGAAATATCAGAAATATTATTAACCCGACTTGGTCATTACGAGGATGATAATCCCATGGATTAGCCGTTATGAGAATAAGTATTGATTTTTGGCAACAGCTGTTGAGGTCATATTCTGAATGTTAAGTTAGCTTATATTTTGTGACTCGTAGGTACAATGGTGAAATCTGCTGCCTGTATTTTTCATCAGCGGTGGGACTTGTGGCCGCGACGACACCCACACCTTGATGACTGGAAATCTTACCCACGACAAAGTTCCGAGATTCGAACCTGTCACTTCCACGGTGTCTGGGGTACCCCCTAAACATACTCCGCAACCAGCACACCACCTCTACTTTTCTAAACATAACCGGGTTAATAACAACCGAGCTCGAAATCACAACTAAGTAACCAAATATTATCAATATTTCTTATACCACTAGACCACCCCACTGGGATTCGAACCCGATGATAGTGTTTGGAAGCGTTTATCTAGTTACACATCCACTCACCCCACCCCTTAACAACGAATATCACAAAGTCATACCCACTAAAACCATCGGCCATCTTTACACTTTCAAAGTTTTCATTTGAAGAGCTGTAACCGGTATGCTGATAGTATTTAAGTCCCAGCCACTATAGATAATAGTAACCCCGTTATAACAAACAGTCGACCCCTTTACAATAGACATATAATGAAAATATCCTTGGTCTTCTGACGACCGACGCCGAAATTATGCGTTGAATGTGTCGGTGGTATACCTCCATGCTTATATTTACCCACTTCTCCACTCGATCACCCTGGCTCTTACCAAGGAACGGGCGTAATTATCCAACCAATCCGCCCCTCGCCCACCTCTTAACAAGGATCAGAAGCAGTTATTTAGCTATTTGTACACTCACCAACCCCTTGACAACGACCTGGAGCCTTTATCTAGCACCTCCTCTGTCTCTTAGCAAGGAACCGACGCATTTACTTAGTCACTTCGCCACTCGCCCATCCCTTTAAATTGTTCGGAAGCTGTTATATAGGTACATCACCACTCACCAACCCCGTAACAACGAATACCACGAAGCCACGCCCCCTTACAACCGTTACTACATGCCATCTTTACTTTTTTAAGGTTTTCATTTGAAGAGGTGTAATCTATATGATGATAGTTTTATAAGCCACTACGACCCACTACAGATCATATACACGCCATATATACCTTTTTACTTATTATAATTTTCATATGACACCCGGCGCGGTTCGAGACTTCGACCCACCTAACCCCACCACAATACTCGTCAATAACCGGACTAGTGATCACTCAGCAATGACTGGCCACTTGGGTACTAAAAGACCTTGTTTTACTGGGGTCGACCGCTCCACGCGACCGATCGGCCGCGCTTGCTCCTGCGCCCGCCGCCGCGCGCCCCTGGTTGTTTTTTATTTATTTATGTTTTTTATTTATTTTTTACAATTAGTTAAAATATGCTACACACAGTTATCTGCTCTTAGAAAACATGTCTTTTATTAGATGTATCAACCCTTACAGATGACTTAGATACCTACCCTACCCAAACCGCACTGGTCTCGAGCTGGATTGGGGGCAATCCAGCGAGGTCAATCCAGAAAATCTAATTAGGAGAAGACAAAAAACCCTAACCCCTAAACCCTAACCCTAACCCCTAACCCTAACCCCTAACCCTAACCCCTAACCCCTAACCCTAACCCCTAACCCCTAACCCTAACCCCTAACCCCAAACCCCTAACCCCTAACCCTAATCCAGCTGGATTGGGGTCAATCCAGCACCACAATCCAGAAAATCTAATCAGTTAGGACGTAACATACTACTGTTGCCTCTGCTGAATGGAAGGAAGCACGCAACCATTGTGAGTGTCTACGCACCAACTATGACCAACGAAGATGATGTCAAGAACAAGTTCTATGAGGACCTGCACAATGTATTAACATCTGTTCCCAAAGGAGACAAACTTATACTCCTTGGGGATTTCAATGCCAGAGTAGGCACGGACACCACCTCTTGGAGTGGCATTATTGGAAAGCATGGAGTCGGAAATTGTAACAGCAATGGACTCCGCCTCCTTCAGACATGTGCCGAACATGATCTCCTGATTACGAACACAATTTTCCGTCTCCCCATGAGAAATAGGACATCGTGGATGCACCCTCGCTCGAAACACTGGCACCTCATTGACTATGTCATCGTCAGGAGGAGTGACAGACAAGACGTTCGAGTGACAAAATCCATGTGTGGTGCCGAATGTTGGACAGACCATCGTCTCATTGTCTCGAAAATGAACATCCACATCAGGCCACCACGGCGTCCTCAAGGGGCGAAAATGCAAACAAAGCTAAATGTCACCCGCCTAAACAGCAAGAAAATGCAGCAGTCGTTTGAAAATATGCTGGAAGACCGCCTCAAGCCCAATGCTGAAGCTAAACAGGATACAGAAACAGAATGGAGAGCCCTAAAGGACACAATTTACAACACTGCTATGGAAATCCTGGGTCCAGCCCCCCGAAAGCATAAAGACTGGTTTGATGAAAATTCCGAAGACATCAACCAATTGATGGCAGAGAAACATCTTCTCGTCAAGGCACATGTGAATGACCCAAAGTCAACATCAAAAAAAGATACTTTCAAGAACATTCAGAGAGTAGTGCAGCAGAAACTTCGGCACATGCGGGACTCCTGGCTGAGCAGCAAAGCTAATGAAATTCAGGGCTTTGCTGACAGACACGATATGAAAAACTTCTACGACTCACTGAAAGCGGTCTATGGTCCTTCATCACCAGGCATAGTTCCCCTCCTCAGTGCAGATGGGGAAACATTGGTCACCGATAAGAAAGAAATCCTCCAACGCTGGGCAGAGCATTTCAGCAAAATCTTAAATGCAACTTCCTTCTTCGATGATGAAACCATCAACTGCCTTCCTCAAGTTCCCACCAATGAGACTCTTGATGACCTGCCAACCATAGTGGAAATAAACAAAGCCATCCAGCAACTCTCCAGCGGCAAGGCACCTGGTCCTGACTCCATCCCAGTAGAGATATACAAGGCAGTTGGGCCGGTCCTAACAGAGCAGCTTCACCAAGTCTTCACAAACATATGGATGAACGAGACCATGCCACAAGATTTTAAGGACGCGTCAATAGTCCACCTTTACAAACGTAAAGGAAACCGCCAATCCTGTGACAACCACCGAGGCATCTCCTTGCTTTCAATTGCAGGACGATACTCGCCAGAATTCTTCTCAATCGCCTCACAGCTCATCTCGATCAAGGTCTTCTTCCTGAGAGTCAATGTGGCTTCAGAAATAAAACGTGGAACTGTTGACATGATTTTCGCTGCAAGGCAGCTAGCTGCAAGAGAAATGTCAGGAACAGAACTGCGAAATGTTCTCCACTTTCATTGACCTTACCAAGGCTTTTGATACAGTCAGCAGAGAAGGACTGTGGAAGATTATGGCAAAATATGGCTGTCCACGAACGTTTGTCCAAATAGTGCGGCTATTTCATGACGGCATGCAGGCAAGAGTACAGGAAAATGGTGAACTGTCTGAACCCTTTCCTGTCACCAATGGAGTGAAGCAAGGATGTGTCCTGACACTAACACTGTTCAGCCTCATGTTTTCAGCCATGTTGATGAATGCCTTCGAGAACGACGACATTGGAATAGACATCAACTACCGTATGGATGGAAAGTTATTCAATCTCAGAAGGCTGAAAGCTAAAACCAAAATTGACAGCGACACCGTCAGAGCGCTCCTGTTTGCTGATGATTGTGCTCTATACGCCAACACAGAGGCGGACATGCAACATAATGTTTCAGCTTTCTCACATGCCTGTGACAACTTTGGGCTCAATATCAACTTGGAGAAGACTGTAGTTATGTACCAGCCAGCTCCAGGGAATAATCACACTGTGCCGAATATCAAAGTGAATGATCATAGACTAAGTGTTGTGGACAAATTCACCTATCTTGGCAGCACTGTGTCACAAGCTGCCACAATTGATGACGAAGTGAATGCAAGAATCTCCAAGGCCAGTGCGGCCTTTGGCAGACTGTACAAGAATGTATGGGACAGGACTGGAATAAGCCTGCAAACAAAGCTAAAAGTCTACAAAGCAGTTGTATTATCCACACTGCTATATGCTTGGGAAACCTGGTCTGTTTATCAGCGACACGCTAGGAAATTAAACCACTTCCACACAGTCTGCCTAAGGAAGCTACTGAAGATTAAATGGCAAGACAAGATTCCAGACTCTGAAGTCCTAGAAAGAGCATCCATGCCCAGTATCCACACTCTACTGATGAAGAATCAGATTCGCTGGGCTGGTCACTTGACTCGCATGCCAGATCACAGGCTCCCTAAACGAATTTTCTACAGCGAACTGCGTTGTGGTAAACGCTCCCAAGGTGGCCAGAGGAAACGTTTTAAAGACACTCTGAAAATTTCACTGAATGCTTTTGGAATTCATCATGACACCTTGGAGGCTGCAGCCAGAGACCAAAATTCGTGGCGTGCATCATTACGCAAAGGTGCAGTTATATTTGAGGCAACCAGGACTGCAAGAGCTGTGAAGAAAAGGCAGGACAGAAAAACCACTGCAGGAAATCCTCCTCCAGAGACGTCAAGCATTCTTTGCCCACATTGTCAAAGAACATTTCGAGCCAAAATAGGCCTTATCAGCCATCTTAGAACCCACGGCTCCACACCTTCAACCCCACTGGATGAAATGAATGGTCATCATCATTCTTGATGGACAAACAACAACATACAAATAAATGGGAATATTCTTAAACAAATGAATCAGTACAGTTATCTCACAACAGTCATAACATCTGATGGGAGATGCCTTAAATAGATCAGAATAAGAATCGCCAGGCAAAGGCAGCCTTTTTCAAGATAGCAAACATACTGACAAATAAAATGTCATTTGCAATGAGAAAAAGAGTGTTGTTGTCCTACATAGAACCTGTGCTTTTATATGGATGTGAAGCGTGGATAATGAGCAGTCAAGCTGAAAAACATCTGATGGTTGTGGAAATGTGGTTTCTGAGGAAAATGCAAAGAATACCATGGACAGACAGAAAAACCAATGACCAAGTACTACAGGAGACAAATGAAAATCGTACACTGATTACAGAAAGTAGACATAGACAGCCACAATTTTTTGGGCATATTATGAGAAGAAATAAATTACTTGGTGACAACTAGCAAGATTGAGGGGAAGAGAACAAGGGGAAGGCAGAGAAGTAAATACCTGGATAGCTAGGCCTCCTTATATGGTCGAGAAAAGAACAGTGAGCTTATCCACGACTCAGGTGATCGAGTGAGATGGCAAAACATGATTTCGCTGTTTTACTGTACCCTTCAAGGGTAGGTGGGAAACAACCTAGCCTCTCTAGCTGACTTGATATTTTCCTGGCAATTAGCTTCCCCAGCAGCTTGCCTATTGTATTTTGCATGGTTATTACCGAGTATCCCTGAATTTTGTGTGTGGTCTTCGCCAGGCTTCAGCAAGGGAATCAGATAGCTGTGTAACCATTCCTCCTTGATGCTAGCACTCCCTATGCTGTTGTTATGCATTGCCATGGTGTTCTTAGGGGTGTTCGGTGCATTCGTTTTTCAGGCTCACCCCACTCACGACTCCTGGCACATTTGACACACTGCAGAACAACTGACAAAGAACTGCATCCCAGTGATTGCAATTTTTATTGAACACACCTTGAGTTTCATACATCAGACTGACCCAGTCGTGCCTTGCTCTGTGTGCAACACTTCCAGTTGCCTAAGTCATGATGGGATGTCAGAGGCAGCCCTAGTTGATTCTCGTCTGTCGTCTGGGAACCCATCATTTGTTAACAACAGTGCTGCCAAAATATTGCACAACAAATATACTTAACCTGAAACACTGCCCTAAGCACATTCATTGGGTTCCCCTAATAGCAAAATATCACAACATTCCATAGAAGTGAATTTGGGCAAATAAACTGAACCCTTAACATGGAAATAGCTGATGGTCGTAACTTCTTCAGAGTAGAGCTTCCGATGTTTCCAGTCTGACCCTGAGCCACTGAGAGAGTTTTCAAATCACTTTCACTCTCCAGCTGAACCATGGGCCACTTGTATATCACAATTCATACGAGGTATTCTTGAGCTGTACTTGACCAGCCCCAGTAACTTTCGTTAAGGGAAATCTAACTCTTACTGGTGTTTCCCCCCAGTTAGTCTCCCTTGCTTCTGCCCACCTTTTATGGTGCATCCCGGCATTAAGGTATACAACTCCCGCTCGATGAACTTATTCTGGATTCCTTCCCTTACATTACTTGCTCTCTAGTTTCTATACTAATTTGTCTCATGGCATGCATATCTGCTAGTTCCCCTAGCTCGTTGTCAATATAGATATTGATGTCATCATACCTTATACCATCTGGCCCTGGTGCGCTGTTTTTTTTTTCCCCGTCGAAGCACAGCCCTGATCTCTTTCACTGTCACTATATCTTCAACTGCAATGTTCTGAGCCTTACACCTGTCTGAGGTAACCACCTTGTCAAAATGTTGGCCTCTCAATGTCTGTCTGGTTGCCCTACTCTAGATAGCGTTCCAAAATGGCTTTGCCATTATCCTCGTCAGACCTCTCTGCCAAATAAGGTCATCACTTTGGAAGTCAGGAACACTCTTATACATGACATATTTCTATATTAATTTCTCATATTTTTATGTAGTCCATCCATCATGTGCCAAGCCGGTAAGCGTGGGTGGTCATGTTCTGCCATCTCACTCGATCACCAGAGTCATGGATCAGTTCCGTGTTTCTGTCTCGACCATGCCACAAGGCCAAGTCATCCAGGTACTTGCTTCTAGGTCTTCCCTTTGGTCTGTTCCCTTCGATCTTACCAGTTGTCACCAAGTTCTCCAGATAATTTCTTCTCATAACGTGCCCCAAAAATTGTGACTGTCTACGTCTAATGTCTCTAATCAGTTTACGATCTTCATTTGTTTCTTGAAGAACTTGTTCATTGGTCCTTCTGGCTGTCCATGGTATTCTTTTATGTAGTCACCAGAAAAATTTCAGTGACTTGTCTGCACTTGTCTTTGACACAAATCTGCCCACTTTGTGCTCCCAGATTTTTTTTCCAGTCATGGTGTTTCCTGCGCTTGTGGTACCTTATTCTACTCACCACATCTTGCCCTGAACTGTCATACTTGAAGGTCTTGACTGTTGACTTGTGCTGCCTGGTTCTGCTGTTCTCCACCAATATGCTGCAAGCGTGATGGTCGCTGTCATTATGGCCTAGGACACCCCATCTACACACTGTAGTAAGTGACAGAGACACCAGCGCCAGGTCAATAACACTGTTCTCGTCACATGGACGACTTGCACTCCTGGTGACACAGCCACTGTTAACTCTTTCGCTACCAAACAAAAATTGGGTCCTGACCAAGCAGAAAGTCAAGGCAGAAAATTGGAAGTAGGGAGCAGAAATGTATCAAATAAACCACTGATCATTCTGTGTCGATAGAACTACCAATTGCCATCACAGTCAATCCAATGGGGCACGAGATCGGCCCTTGGTAGCGAAAGAGTTAAAACACACAAGGTCACTGGTTTCAAGTGCCGCATCGAGCTCCTCCCCCTGTGTGTTGGAAGAAATGTTACCCCATGATTTGCCTTTAGTGTTGAAATCGCCGCAGAAAATGACATTCCTCCAATGACATAATATGTCACTCAGACACTGCCATCTCTTGGAATCCACACTCGAGTTACTGGCATAAACATTAACCAACACAAATGGTAGATCGGAGTGAACTCCAACAGCCTGTACTTATATCTCGTCACTGTCCCACCTGGACATGTCCAATTCTGATGCCTCTATGCTGTCTCGAATCAGAATCGCCAGGTATCGCCTGTTGTATTAACATTTGAAACCACCAATATGGAGTGAATTAACACCCAGTCTCACCCCCCTGAAGCGCTACTAAATCGTTTCTGTATGAAAGCTTTCCAAAATTGGGCCTCGTTTTGCGCAGCCACAGTTCCAATATAGTATACGCGTCCCCGGGAAGGTTAACCCGGTCAACAAATGCCCGCAGAAGTCGGATGTGTCGGCCTAACGGCGCAAGAACGTAGCTCTGCTGTAAACAGGCACAACGCAATCACATCCGAAAAAAAAAACTCCGGATGAACGAAGAAGAAGAAGAAGTATACGCGTGTTCTTGAGGCCCAGACGGTCACTTTTTTGCCGGTGAAGCCTGGCTCCGGCCCATCTCCCCTGTCGGTTACTTCTTGGACCTCGTCTAGTCGGTGATTTCTTTACCCTTTGTACGTGATACAAACGCTGGTCTGTCATGATGAAGAAAACCAAAAACACTACACACCACTAGTGTACTACACAGTAACCTAAACACGCTGCGAAAAACTCTCAGTATTGATTCACACAGATGCGCAAAACTCCGTTGCACCGGCGAAAATCTTGAGGAAGCTCCTGGTTTATATCCTAGCGCATAAATTCTGATAGCACAGGTGAGTGCCATGGACCTATGTCAAGCCACGGGCCACTCGGTACAGACAGTTTAGAGCTTCACACAGTCTGGCGTGAAGATGAGAAGATTGAGAATCATGCTTTGCATGAAAATAGCGTGGCAGGTTGTTGAGCAGGGGACAACGTCTCCCGGAGGCAATCGGTTGGGCTTGAGCCATCGTCGAGTTGAGACGTGGTTCCTGGCTCCGTAGCATGGCCACAACATGTGCCGCTACACCTGTAGTTAGGTTGTGTAGTTACTGTTGTGAAGTTATCGTAGACTCTAGGTATCGTCTAAAAGTAACTGATATGTGGTGTAAATGATATCGTGTATGGTTAAAGCCTGGAGTAAAAAAAGGTGTACATTCGAATTGTGTTCTGTTGTTCGATTGAGTTGCGTTGAGTTGGCTAAAAGAGTTTGCTGTTGTGAATTATGCAGCACCAGCTCTCATAGAACATTCATGACACACCAAAGAAATGTATATGTGTCAGAGCGCCGCAGCCAAAACCACAAGCCACAAACATGCTTGTCAGATTGCCTGTAACAAGTGTGATTGATTCACGAGCCTCAAAGTCAAAGATCGCGAGCAACGTCTTATTACACTTGAATTATCGCGCCGTGGCAAGTTGGGTGCCCGTCAATTGGAACCTTGGGGCAATATAGCAGTCGTCAACTTAAATTTCGAAGCCACGCGCTTTGATTTTGTGAATATGCGATTGTCAATTTGAACATTCGAACCAAATACAATAACTCAATTAACGTATCATTCTCTTCATGAATTTTGAGAGCGAGTAGACAGATTTCATAACGTGTATTAAACTAGTGATAAAATACCACATGGACAAAGGAAATATTGAATTCTGTTGAATGCATAACAACACATAAAGTAACCTCACAATACGTAACAGCACAGAATTGTTATAGAAAACAGGAAACCGTGAGTGAAAACAGCTTTGGACAGTTCATGAGAAATGGTTCTTGTAAAGGACACCTGAAAATACCTGTGTGTTGCCGGGGCCCATAAGGGAAGCAAAGAATAGCAACACTGTAGCCTACCACGCATGTCGTAAGAGGCGACTAAGGAGGATTGATGGTTCCGTCGCCCTGCTACTGAGTGAGTGCGTGGTGCGACACTGTGAGCTGTGAGTTTCATGTGAAATGCTTTTGAATCTGCCCGAGGTTTTTTGGAACGTGACTGCATGTTCGGAGCGATTGCAGATGGCTATGTCCCAGAGTTGACCGGTTTTTGCCTTATGCAGAAATGCGTGGCTGCTGGGCTTCTGGTTGACTGCCACTGCCATCGACGATGAACTGTATTTCGTGGACTGTGTGGGTGAACATCTAGGAAACATCCAGATGGGAAATTGACAGCCGATTCCATCAGAAATGAACTGGGTGTTTTGTGGGGGGGGGGGGGGGGCTATTGTGTTGACATTCTGGCGGCGGCATTATGCACAGTGTATCTGTGCTGGCTGTTGTTTGTTGAGGCTCCTGTCTTTTCCACTTTTCACATTGGGCAGAGGGGAGTGTTTTGTGTGATATTCACTGGCACAGGAATGGAGCATAATGGGGACGACCCGTTGCTGTGAAGTTGGAACTGCGACTAACTAACTAACTAACCTGAAAATATAAAAGTTGTCGGGTGAATAGTTACATAGATTTTCGGCTAATGTATATCCAGTAATCAGACTGTTTTAAAGGAACATGATTGTGGAATATTAAAGAAAATTAAAGAACTATAATTATTACATATTTAAGTTAAGTACAGTCATGGCGATGGACACAATGAGGTCAAATTGACACGTGATACGAACTATGCAAATTAAGTTTAATATATTATCATGAAAGACAGGATATCTTCAACCTAACTAGTGCGAAATATGTGTCATCAAGTGTAGGAAAAGCAAAATGTGACATTATACAGAATTAGATAAACAGTTTTAGAACTTACCACATGCTTGAGTATAATGGGTCTGCTCAAGTAGGATAGAAGCGATCATGGACGTGAAGTTGTCAAAAATTTAACTCACTGCGATTTGTTCATTAATTATAAGCTAGGTCCACAATGACAGAGTTGAAGAGGAGAGGCATCGCATATCAGACTATCCCATAGCGATAGCTTGCAGTGACAACGTATTGAGCGGGGTCCATACATGGTCGGTGGGAGAAGTTTGTAACTGCTATGGATGACCGAGAAAGTCCTTGGAGACCCGGAACAAGGGATTTTGGCTGCTGATTAGAATATTAGCAGATGAAGTGAGAGATTGGTCAATTCATTATGGCCACCATCGATGCTACCAACCGGCAAAGTGCTACATTATAAATTAACATTGTAGCACATATGCGGAACCAATTTTGTTAGACATACTTCATATGGAGAAGCAAAATATTTACATTGCTACATTGTTTCATAGCAAGATACAATGAAACAGACTTAGAATTGTTAACTTATGTTACAGACAGACTTAATAGATTAAATGAAATGTATTAGGATGAGATCGGAAGAATCAGCGATCCTACTACGTTAGCCAGGACCCCGAAGGGACCCTTTGTCCAGGACGCGCGACTAGGACGTGTCAGTAGGTCTTGGCCAATACATAACCTGGCCCTGGTGTCTTGGAAACACCTATGTGTCCCACTTAGGTTAGAATATCAGAATATTATGTACACCTAAGAAAAGATAATAGAAAAAAGGCACTCTTCCGAATTCCGGTCCCAAATAGTTCTGGAGTGAATAATTTTATATAACTAACCCTAACCCAAATCACTTATTCACTGCAGAACTATTTGGGACCGGAATTCGGAAGAGTGCCGAAAAAAAGAATTGGTCTGAGCCCAACCAGTTTTTGCAAGCCCACCCTGTATACTGCCATGATCGAGTTTATAAAGTTGTAGATCATGGCAGGATTGTGGACGTCGTGTGTGTCGTTTTTTGCGTGGGTCGCATGGTCATTCGCACTGCGGGCGCTAACAAGTGAAGTCGCCTTATTCTGTCATGAAGCCTGAAACGCGGGAAAATGTCACGTTGAAAGTCCAACAACAAGAAACACGCGGTAACCAAGATGTGCAGCGTGGGAGCCGACAAGAAGAACGTGGAGAGCTTACCTGCTAGCCGCATCAAAGAGCCTGATACTACAGCTATTACTGAAGCTACTACGAGTGAGAAGATTGACAGCCGAACACAGTCAAGAACCAAGACAGCAGAGAAGAAGGAGGAGAAAGACACCAGAGTCGGAAACACTGACTCAAAAACAGTCCGATGGGTTGTCAAGTGGAGCTGACAGATGAAAAAATCCTGAAGCAGCTACGAGAAGAGAATCTCCACATCCGACTCTTGAAGGCGGAGCGGCTCCTCATCTACTCCAAGACACCTACAACCTTGGCGGTGGTGACATCGGAGGGCAGCGAAATGCCGACCACAATATCAATCAACAAGAGAATGCAGCAGCAAGAGAAATTCATCCCAAGAATCACTCAATATTCCAGATGTCAGAAGGCCGGCCACAGTAGAGCAATATGTCGCAGTAAGATAGAAATCTGCCGTTAACTAGCGCAGATCACCACGCCTTCAAGGAGTGTCCGCTGGCCAAGCTGGACACGGACTTTCGAGCTCCTAACAACAGAAGAAAGTGCGCCAACTACCTGGGCAAGCATGGAGCAAGATACTTGGGCTGGCCGTACCTGCAACGACACAGAGACGTCTTCACGATAGCCATCACCACAAGGACACCATACAACGAAGCAATGCGGAGGTGCGAGACAGCTATGGGTTGCTCACAAGCGGAAAGAGCCCAACTGCAAAGCCAAATAGACGAGCTAAAGAAGCAAATCCAGCTACTCCTAGCACCGCCACAAACCAGCGACAATGAAAAATTGCTTGTTGAAATGAAGGAGATACAGAAAAACATCAAACAAGAGATGTAGCGCATGGCCGAGATGAAGAAGGAGAACGAAGAGATCCTACAAATGATCAAGACCGAAAGAGAATTGCATAGAGCTTAAATGGGACTCTTTTAAAACAAACAAACAGAAGCCATACAAGAACTCACAGAGAAACCGCAAGATGAAAATCAAGAGACCGAGCCTGAACCGCAAGCTAAAGCCAGTAGCCCAACCACAACGCCCAAGAGGGAACCATTATACCGTCGGATCTCTGAAGGAGGCACAGAATACCCAGTTAGCAAGGAGGAACTCAAGCACGAGGAATTCAGAAGGCGCTGGGAAGAAAAAGAAAAGAAGAAGCCTAAGAAACTCCGGGGGAAACCGATGGAATACCCCGTCTTACACTACGACTGTGAGACCGACTTCGAGTACTATATAGATGACGGTAAAACCGTCCCATGGCTGACCACGGAGGAAGAAAACTTAAGGCAGCAGATACTCAAATGCAACAGTGAAAACAGACGCAAGGAGGAAAATGAAAACGTCGAAAAGCTCCTACAGAAAATACACAAAAAAGAGACAAAAAGACCAAATAAAAAGTCCATATAAGGACTGCACCAAGCCAAGCCAGATGAGCCAGGAGCCTGCACCAACAAAGAAAACCACAAGAGGACACGATCACAAAGGATAGCCACCGACCGATCCCCCAGCTGACGTCACAGACACAAACCAACATAACCAGTCCGAGATAGGACTCACAAGACAAGAATTAGGGTGATTAAACCCATAAAAACCACGGACCTCAACAATAACCGACGCTGAGGAAGCAGGTTGAACGAGGCCAAATTTGGAATTTTTGTTTTGAAAATTGGAATTGGAATTAGGATTGTGGATAAAGCGTTGTTTCTACGAGGAGACCGTGCAAACTGACCCGCCACGAGTGTTGGTCACTAAAGCGTTGTCTCCACGAGGAGACCGTAAAGTGACCCGCCACGAGTGTTGGTCACTAAAGCGTAGTCTCCACGAGGAGACCGTGTAAGATGACCCGCCACGTGTGTTGGTCACTAAAGCATTGTCTCCACGAGGAGACCGTGTAAAGTGACCCGCCACGAGTGTTGGTCACTAAAGCGTTGTCTCCACGAGGAGACCGTGTAAAGTGACCCGCCACGAGTGTTGGTCACTAAAGCGCTGTCTCCACGAGGAGACCGTGTAAAGTGACCCACCACGAGTGTTGGTCACTAAAGCGTTGTCTCCACGAGGAGACCGTGTAAGATGACCCGCCACGAGTGTTGGTCACTCAAGCGTTGTCTGTACAAGGAGACCGTGTAAAGTGACCCGCCACGAGTGTTGGTCACTAAAGCATTGTCTTCACGAGGAGACCGTGTAAAGTGACCCGCCACGAGTGTTGGTCACTAAAGCGTTGTCTCCACGAGGAGACCGTGCAAACTGACCCGCCACGAGTGTTGGTCACTAAAGCATTGTCTCCACGAGGAGACCGTGTAAAGTGACCCGCCACGAGTGTTGGTCACTAAAGCATTGTCTCCACGAGGAGACCGTGTAAAGTGACCCGCCACGAGTGTTGGTCACTAAAGCATTGTCTCCACGAGGAGACCGTGTAAAGTGACCCGCCACGAGTGTTGGTCACTAAAGCGTTGTCTCCACGAGGAGACCGTGTAAGATGACCCGCCACGAGTGTTGGTCACTCAAGCGTTGTCTCCACGAGGAGATCGTGCAAAGTGACCCGCCACAAGTGTTGGTCACTAAAGCATTGTCTCCACGAGGAGTCATGGCCAAAACTGAGCCACTCTTTTAAAATAGTTAATGTGTAGAAGCGGGTCTCCCTGGTCTAGGAGTTACACGACTTTCTCTATAATCCCAAATACTCTCGCGAGTAACGTGACGTTGTGTGAGAATCTGTAGCGGTTCTCTCCTCGTCAGTAACTTACCGGGGTTGTGAGCCGGTCGCTCAGAAAGCAGTGGCAAACTACTGAGTGTAATCTTGCCAAGAAATCATCAATCAGCTGAAAATCAAAACAATATTTTCCCTTAGTGAATTTGAATAACGAAGACACAAACCATATATAGTACGATTTATTGCCTGGCACATTTAGCTGCATCTCGTCAGGTACTTACTTCAGATGCCACACAACATAGAGTAAACTAATTAGATTCATCGTTCAAGCTGAAATATACACATGTTCACACAGTAATAACAGTTGTTTACCATGGTAATTTTAAATTGACTATCATGTCTTTCTGTCAGCACAAAATAGACTTGTGCAGATGGATCATTATCGCTTCTGCAACTTTAACAAACGACTATTTTGTGTATGAAACAACATGCGAAAAGCGCTGTCCCTATCAATTACATGACCGGTTTCTAAGACATGACGTGCAATGGACGACGCCGGAAGTTTATAATTGTGGTGTGTCACACTTCCCATGATCCCATCGCTTGTGTGTAGTTTCTTGTCAACCCAGTTTGGTATGTGTTCAAAATCCTGGTGTGTAACTGCCTCTCTGCTCGGCCAATGTAGGTAGACTCGCACCTGCATGTGAATTGGTAAATGCAATTAGATGTGGCGTACAGAGAGGTAGATTCTTTTATTGCTGGGGTGGGAATGGGTGTGATTCTGTACCTAATAGCTGGAGTTGCAGCACAGAATGTTCGGTGCAACTGCTGTAACGAGCCGGTCCCTGTAGACGTTGCATTATGTCATCCCCTCGAAAGGTTTGCTGTATAAATACCTTGAGCTTAGGGACCGTAGGTACGTCTGATTTTGGTTTCGGCTGTTGCCAGTGGCGCTTTATAAATCCTGTGGAGTACCCAATCAAGGTGTAAGACATTCTTCAGAGTTTCAATTTCCTCTGCCAGTGTGTCCTGGGCAATATTGAAACTGAGGCCCTTACATACGGATTAAAATTCTGCATAAATCCCAAACACATCAACCGTGTTGAGTCGCAAGCACAGTTTGAAATGTTGTTTGACCAAGTCTCTAAGTTATCACCTACTTCTGCTGAGTCGGTCGGGAGGCTGAAGGCCAAACTGGTAGATTTAGAACATCAATATCGTACATCACCCTCTAAACAGACATGCCCGCTGACCAATGAACACCTTACTGCATTAAAAGCATTAAAGGCTAACAAAACGCTTGTATTACTGAAAACAGACAAAGGAAGTAGTGCAGTATTGATGGAAATGTCAGACTACCAGAGTAAAATGGAAGTGATATTATCGGATGAATCTAAATTCAGGGTAGATCAAACAGTAAACAAGTCGGAGGACCTGTATGTCAAAATAAGAAAATAGATCCAGTCACTTGTGAATGAGGGACATCCGTGGCTCCCAAACTCCTCAAATGTAAGGTCTACCGAAACTTCACAAGCCCGGAATCCCGCTAAGACCGATCCTGTCTATGGTTAACTCTGCACAACCCGATGGCGAGATGGCTATAGTATGTCCAGAAATGAATGCCGTCATTCACGATCAATTATTTTGAAAACTGTCTGTTGAATCGTTATGAAATTTTTCCTGCTATCTTATATTTACCCCCACCCAAGGAATATGTCTTTGATAGGTCCAAAAGCAACTTAAATAATCGAAATCGGCGACATTTCTTTGATGTTTTGTTTTTTGAAGTTAATTCACGCTAACAAACTAGTCTTACAGTAAGCCACGGTATTTCTGGTAAGGCTAAAAAAGTTGCTAAAAAGTCGACAGGGTCGACTTCATTGCACCGGGTTTGATCCCATATGGTTCGGTCTCTTTTCGCAGCGCGGAAAGCGTCGCACAAAGCACGAACTCCGTAGCTCTAGCGACGACCCACAGGAGTCTCCGAAAAATTTAACCTATGAACCGAAGGACGCGGCCCGGAATCGAACCCACAACATTCGGAGCCCGAGTCAAACGGCTTGACCACTTCGCCACGAAGACTCCAGAACACAAGTACAAGGCGTAGCCAGATTCGTATGGGAGTGGGTGCAATAAAAAAAGTAGCTTAAAAGTCAACAGGGTCGACTGCATTAGTAGTATGTCAGGCGGTATTTAATGAGGAAATGAGGTTGGCAACCTCAATTTTTTACTATATAAAAAGTCTACAACCTCAAGCGAAACGTCACAAAAACCGACCTCATTTTCAATGGATGCAGCCCATCAATAAATAATCGAACGTATTTTTGCACTGTTACTTCCCCTTTTTTTTTTTGAGAATTAAAAAAAAATTAATAACTACTGATAGTATTGATTGTAGTGAGCGAGACTATCATCATACTAGTGATGCTGTGATAGAGTTACAGTGCTCTTCCTCCTCGATTTTTTTCTTCTTTTTTCGTCTTCTTTCTTTATCTTATTGGGAATAAGCACTATCATCATTCCATTGGTGCTGTGTAAGGCTTATGGTTACAGTGCATTTCCTTGGGGTGGTCTAGGGGATGAGCGGGCGTGGGGTGGGGGCGCAGGGGTGGGGCGCGGGTGTCGGCATGTGGGGTTGGGCTAGGTGGTTCGAACCTCGAACCGCGGCGGATGTCATTTGGAAACCTTAATAAGTAAGCATGTATATATGGCAGCTATATGATATATAGAGGTTCGTAGTAGTGTAAACACTGTCATCATACGGGTTACAAGTGAAAACCTTAAAAAGTAAAATTGACCGATATTATTGATTGTACTGGTATAACTTAGTGAAATTCGATGGTAAGGGGTGGGTAGCGGTTATTAGTGGTATGTAGAGTGTCGTAGTGACCTATACACTATAATCATAAGGGGTACAAATGAAAACCTTAAAAAGTAAAGATGGCCGATAATATTGATAGCAGTGGTATAGCTTAGTGAAATTCGGTGGTAAGGGATGGGTAGTGGATATCAGTGATCTGTAGAGTGTCGTAGTGGCCTATACACTATCATCACACAGGCTTAAAACGAAAACATTAAAAAGGTAAAGATGGCCGATATTATTGATTGTAGCGAGTATAACTTAGTGAGTTTCATTGGTAAGGGGTGTGTGAGTGTAAGAAAGGCTAGATAGGTGCTTCTGATCATTGTTAATGGCGGTCGAGTGGCGGGGTGGTAGATAAATACGTCCGTTCCTTGATAATAGCCGGAGGATAATGCTCATATTAAAGTCTAAAGATTGAACTCATAGGTAGTTGATTTGAGGGTGGTCGACTGGGTGACTCATCACGGGGCTATGTTGGTGGGGGTGAACATACGTGAACGTGTTCAGACATGTCTTTTGGGAAAACCGGAGAATAACTCAGAGGGTACTGACCGCATAACTATACACATGGGTAATGGTCACATCGGATCAAGTATGGCTCGGCTTTCAGGTGCCTATGTAATGGCGACAACCAGACCACGTAGGCAATAGTTACAACCTGTCAAAGATGGCGACGCGTCCGATCACACGTGGTAATGGCAAAACCAGACCACGTGACTAAAGCCGCTCAAAGATGGCAATGGATAACTATACACATGGGTAATGGGCACATCGGATCAAGTATGGCTCTGCTTCCGGTCGCATTGTAATGACTACAACCAGACCATCTGCTCACTGGCTAAAGCCGGTCAAATATGGCGTCACATCCGACCACACGTGGTAATGGCAAAACCAGACTACGTGAATAAAGCCGCTCAAAGATGGCGATGCATCCGGTGCACCTGGGTAATGGTCACATCCGATCAAATATGGCGCTGCTTCTGGTCGCATGTGTAAGGACTACAACCAGACCACGTGCTCACTGGCTAAAAGTGGTCAATGATGGCGTCGCACCCGATCACATGTGGTAATGGAGAAACCAGACCACATGGGCAATAGTTACATTCTGTCAAAGATGGCGCTGCATCTGATCACACTGGGTTATGGACACTTCGGATCAAATATGGCTCTGCTTCCGGTCACATGTCTAAGGGATACAACCAGACCCCGTGCTCACTGGCTAAGAGTGGTCAAAGATGGCGTGGCATCCGATCACATGTGGCAATGGCTACAACCAGAATATGCGACTAAAGCCGCTCAAAGATGGCGAGGCTTCCTGTTACATGCATAAGGACACAACCAGACCACATGGCTAATGACTCAACTGGTCAAATATGGCGCTGCTTCCGCTCGCATTCATAAAAACACACCTGAAATACGTAGTTAAGAGGGATACTACAAGAAAACTGTCGATTGTCGAACCAGGGGACCTACCTCATGATGATCACCATGTTTGGGAGTGATTCAACTACATCGTCAGCATGGCATCTGAAGACTAAAACGGCCGTGTCAAAGATCTGGATAAGAGTTTACAAAGTTAAGAATATACGAAATAGAGCTAAGACAGAGACCATTAGAGAACACCAGACAGAAGAGACACCAGTGCTATAAATAGCTTTACAACGGGACACACTTGTGTCAACCAAGAGGGTATTGAGTGTAAGTGAGCGAGGGTTTCCCAAGACACTAGGAAAACTCGCCTCGACGAGTAACCACGGAGTACAGGTTACTCTAGTTAACTGATCAGCGTGCTGGGACACCACGCACGCAAGACTCACCAGCGCACGGAGGATCCAACGTCCGTGTTTGAACACGCAACTAGAAGCGTGGCTCAGACTGCGACTGAGGCGGCTAGAGAATAGACGTGTTCCTTATGAATACTATAAGTTTATAGACAATAGTGATTGTTAGGCTGTAGATTCCATTCAGTGATTAATAGTATCATTATCACCTCTTCATTGCATCTGTGTAACGTATTATGATGTTTATTGTCAATGAAGTATTCCGCTCGCGGAGCTTGTTTGTAATCAGCTCTAAATAAATTGTATCCCTTTTGCAAATGACACGAGTTATTATTTCGTGTGGTGCAAAAGTAGGGGAGTCCTGAAATACCTGTCGCAAGTAAGTTGCTGACAGGCAGGACCCCATTTAGAGTCAGAAGTCCCTGAACCAACGTCAACAGGCACCATTTGGCATCATTTTGTGTTAAAAGTACCTAAAACTAACGTGAATTAATTACCATGCAATGTCAGAAATAATTTTGTTTTGCGAGTGAACAGTAGTGATCAACATCAGTACTACTTGATATTTATTATGTTACCATTCGTGGAGCTTGAACCACAATGAAGAAAGATTAATTTACAAGTTGTGTTATTCTACGAAAATTAGTAGGAAATGTGTATGAATTTGTGGTGATGAAAATGTATACAAATATGTATTTAAATTGTCAAGCAAACCATCGTGTACATTTCATTTTCTGTGATACAGCCATTAATGTCACCATTCATCATATTCATTTAGATATTTGTGCAAAATAAGTTCCTTTTGCACAAAGAAAGTAAATTAGCTACTGAACGGAAGCCATAGAACGTAGTTATACCAAACAAGATAGAAAGTGAAGACAAGACGACGTTGACAGTCATATGACGAATCATTTTACTAATCATGACGACCATTTATACTATCATAACATTCATTCATCAACATCATTTATCATTATCTAGATCACATTTATGATTCATCAGCCGCATGAAATATGAACATGTATTTATATCATATGCATGTTTCTAAAGTATTGATGCTCTACTAAACAGAAGCATCCGTTCTGTTGTCAAGTCGATCATTTTTGTGTGTCCGGAAGACAGCTGTGGAACATCCCAAGGGCCGTAGTTTCCGACAAATTAGATGAGTATATTTTTGAATTATTTTGATATTCACTATGTTAACCATGCATCTTTATTTCAGTGAGAATGTAAATAACTAACACATAACTACAAACCACTGTGTAAAACTATTGTGATATCATTTTGAAATAACATACAGCCACAGAATGGCATCATTAAGTGAGTGCATCCAGGCGGGCAAAGATCTAGGCCATACTGGAGAGAAATTAGAGAAATATGCAGATCAAAAATACAAAGAAGAAATAGCTCGACAGAGGGAAGAAACAGAGAGAAAAACTGCTCTACAGAGGGAAGACACAGAGAGAAAAACTGCTCTACAGAGAGAAGAAACAGAGAGAAAAGCTGCTCTAGAGAGAGATGAAAGAGCATTAGAAAGGCAACATCAAAAAGAGATGAAAGAAGTGGAGGAAGCCACGAACCAAAAACAGCTAGATTTAGATCATGCCACCAAACAAAAACAGCTAGATTTAGAGGAAGCCACCAAACAAAAACAGCTAGATTTAGATCATGCCACTAAACAGAAACAGATAGAGGTAGATTCACAAACGAAATTAAAGATGAAAGAAATGGAGATAGATTCAAACATCTAGATAGCCTCTAGCAAACAAAAGAGCCAGGAAGAACAAAATAAGTTTAGTAAATATAAAGGCCTGACAAAACCATATAGCGTAGGCGATTCAATTTCAGCATGGACTGAGAATATAGAGTTTCAACTTAAGACTCAGAAAATACCGTTGGAAGATTGGGCAATGATCTACATGAGAAATCTCAGTGGGGAGCCATTAAAGGTTATAGAATCAATACCTACAGAACTAAGGAGTAATTATCAGTACATCCACGATAGGATTATGCAGCATTTCCTTCTGGATGCCACTGGGTATCAAATTCAGTTTTCCCAAATAAAACCAAAGCCAACTGCAACTTTTCTAGATTACATCTCAAACGTGCAAAGTACATTTAATAAATGGATTAAAGCAGCGAAAGTGGGCAAAAACTTTGATAAATTACAAGATCTCATGGTAATGGATAAGGTGATATCCACAGTCCCTACCCCTTTTGCAAAGTTTCTCCAACAAGCAGATATCGAATCCATTGAACAACTAGAAAAACGGGGTTCAGCATATTTTTCTTCTAATCGTGACATATTTAAGACCACCACACATGATACAGAGATCACTGCTTTTGTTAAGAATGTACCTAGTAGATCTTATAATCAGAAAGAGTATCATAAGAAAGACAAACCGTACCAGAAGCCACAACAGTGTGGATATTGTAAGTTATTTCATCCTAGCTACTCTATGTGCGACAAGAACCCGGCATATCCCTCACACTTAGAAACCATAATAAAGAAGCAAGAAAGTAGACGAAATTCATTTAAACGGGCTGTTAAAGGTTACTTTTGTTCTAGCTATGGCCATTATAGCGCTAAGTGCCTTGGTAGGCAACGAATGAAGGCAAATAATGCTGTGCTCATCGATACGTCATCTGACGATGATAGTGTAATTGACTCTGATCTTGTAAATGTATTACCAGAGAGTGAATGTGAAAGTGTGGCATTAGTTACTGATATATTAGACTTTAAGAGATGTGACACATGTCACCAGTTTCATGCGGATGGGAAATTGAAATGTGGTCATGTTATACCATTTTCCAACGAAGATGCTAATGCAGCTAGTGCCTCCAGAGGTAAACTGAATTTCTACGATGCATTGGTCAATGATCAACCATGCCATTGTTTACTGGATAGCGGCAGCACTTTACTTGGTTTAAGAAAAGAGCTGGTTACACCAAAAGATTACACGGGTGAATTTGTCAAATGCCGTACTTTCTCTGGAACCATTGAGAAATACCCACTGGCAAAAGCGCATATTAATACCCCGTTCCTTACCGGCACATTTACTTGCGCATAAATATATGCCACTATAGCAATAAATGTCTTGGGAGACAGAGAATGAAGGCAAACAATGCAGCACTCATCGATACATCATCAGACGATGAGAGTGACATAGATTCCGAACTTGTCAATGTATTGCCAACAAATGAATGTCAGAGTGTATCATCAGTAACCGATATTTTAGACTTTAAGACATGTAAAGTATGCCACCAGTTTCATGCGGAGGGGAGATTGAAATGTGGACACGTAATATCATGTTCAAATGAAGAAGCTAATGCAGTATGTGCCTCCAGAGGTAACCTTAAGTTCTACGATGCACTGGTCAATGGTAAACCATGCCAATGTTTAGTTGATAGCGGAAGCACTCTACTGGGTATAAGGAGAGAACTTGCTAGACCAGAAGATTATACGGGTGAATTTGTCAAATGCCGTACTTTCTCGGGAACCATCAAGAAATATCCACTGGCAAAAGCGCATATCAACACCCCATTCCTTACCGGCACATTTACGTGCGCTATCCTCCAAGATCCATGTACGGATCTTATTTTGGGATGCCTAGATGCATTGAAAGAATGTACAGACGACAACATAAAAGCCTGGAAAGAGACACACATGGCCAACGCTGTAACTAAGTCAGATACAGAAACAAATTATACTGACTTACAAAATGAAATGCTACAGCTATTAACACCAAGTGGTGCAAATACCAACACTACTCGACAAAATTTGATCGAGGCACAAAGCACCGACCAAACAATCACACCATATTTTAACTTGTTGTGTGAGCGAAAGAAAGTTTCTAAAAATTCTTCCTGGTACTTTAAAAAAGTTAACGGAATTCTCATGCGTTATTACACATATAATAACCATGAAATTCAGCAGACGGTGTTACCTGTAACATACCGAAAAAAGGTGCTAAAAATCGCACATACACCACCGTTTGCTGAACATTTGGCCTATCATAAAACGCGAGCCAGAATTCTATCACAATTTTACTGGCCAAAATTTTGTTCGGACATAAAATCTTTCTGTCGCTCTTGTACTGTTTGTCAACATCGTGTACGAAAGAAAAAGCATGTAAAGGTCGAAGGGTAACGGTCAGTGATAGCATCTAGACCACTTGAGAGTATAGCGGTCGATATTACTGGACCCCTAATGCAGGTGTCGAGTAATGGAAACCATAACTATCCAAACAAGGGTAGAAAAACGATCCACCTTAAACCAAACCAGAAGGTTGTGATTCAACTACCTAATAAACATAATATGGTACTAACATCTTACCAAGGGCCTCTCAACGTTGAACTCAAAAGATCAGATGCGGATCATGAAATATCGATAAAAGAACACTTAGAGATATTTCATATCAACATCCTGAAACCATACTCTTCACAACAAGAACAACAGACAGACGAACAGATTGCACCAACACCAAGCAATAAGACGACAGACATACACAACTCAACTTCACTAGGTAGGGCGACACACGACAGCGACAACGCAAACACACTTAGCCAGATGACAGCACACACAACTAGCAGCACAACAGTATTTGACGAGATGGAACTACCAGTTCCTACGGTAAACGCAACTGCGACCAATATCTCGACATATAGAAATAACATATGCAGTCATACGAAAGACAGGACAAAACACCTACTGAAACGTCGACAAGTCTTCGACAGGTTGAAAATGTGTGGACTCACAGCTAAGCCGTCCAAAGTAGAGTTGGGCATGGAACAAATTGACTTCCTGAGTCATACCATCTGCAGGGACCAATTAAAAACTGATGACAGAATCGTCACTAAGATTCTGAATTTAACAATGCTAACGACCAAGAAACAGGTCCGAAGTTTACTGGGTCTGGTAAACTACTATAGTAAATTCATTCCAAACCTGGCGGAAATCACCAGTGTTTTTTCTAACATCTTAAAATCTTCGGCTAAGTTATCTGTGAAAGATGCACGATTAATTAGTGCCTTATCAAAATTGAAACATCTTTTCAGCGTACCACCTATCCTTCGTATGCCTAACCCAAAACTCACTTATTTCTTACCCACAGATGCGAGTGCCATATCCATATCTGGGATACTAGGACAGTTCTACGACGGGACGTTCCACCCCGTAATGTACGTAAGTCGCAAGATTACTCCTGCTGAAGGAAGATACTCAGCATCAGAATTGGAGGGCCTTAGTTTGATCTATTGCGTGAGAAAGTTTCATAGATTTTTGGCAGGAGCACAGTTTGTAATCTAATCCGATAACTCTCCATTGTCTGTGATGCAATCTGGACATCCTACCAACAATAGAATTTACAGGTGGGCTTTGATTCTCCAAAATTACACATTTACCATCCAGCATTTAAAAGAGAGATTAAATACGATTGCAGACATTTTGAGTCGTCCATAATCCATTCAAATACCTGAGTTGCAGGAAGGGATCGACCATACACCACCAGAAACAGTGACACTGTAATGTTAGATACCTCAGTGCCGTATGTGGTGAGTAAGACATATCGTAAGTGCGTTATCATCGCCAGATATATAACTTGTGTGAATATAACAGTGCAATGAGAAGTGTAACGAACAGACGCAGAATTAACACGCGCTGACACACACATAAGTCAGAATATGTGAACCAACGCCAAGAATACAGTGAACCCAGGCTAGACCCCGAATCTAGAATATATTGAACCAACGCTTAGACCCCGAATAACATTCCAGGGTTAGCTATGAACCTACATAATGTAGTAGGGAACTATATTAATACACCATCCTTGAAGGAGAGCATAAGAGACTTTGCCGGAATGAACTATGTTATAATAGTCTACAAAGAGTATTGCTCCATCTTCACAACGCAGAGGAGGACGTCGATTTAGTGTAGTTAGATATAGAAATGTAACTGTGATATATGTATATTATTATTTTATTAACAGTATCCATAACTTCATTTTTCTATTAATTATTCAATTGCAAATTCGTTAAATGCATATATAACTTTATTTTCTTATTTGCGTAATTAGAAATCACCATCATTTAATTAATAATCCATTTATTACAACATCAATTATAGAAATACAATTGTTAAATCTTATATTAGTTTAGCACCATATAATCATAATCATTTATACATCCATTTATCTAAAATATCATTTCCAAACTAACACAACCATTTAGGAATTAATATCATCCTTTTCACAAATAACACTTTAAGGTAATTTTTCTTAAATGAAAGTAATATTAAATTATTTCCCTTGAAGGTAATTTAGGTCAGCACACCAAATTATGGAAGTTACTATAACAGGATCGGTAACAAACCATCCTTATAACTATGTATATTTTTGTATAGACATGACGCGTGCAAACAAAACGCACAGTCATTTGGCGTGATTACTGTTAAAATTCAGCCAATCGTATATTGTATATATAATGGTTATGTATTTAATGCTGTGAAACATATTTTAATGACGAGAGAATGGTTGAGTGAAAGAACAGTATGAAAGTGAATGAAAGATGTATGTAAGAAGAATAAATGCGACGGGAGAATGCAAAAACTTAGTAAACATTGAAAGAAAGAGAGCGAGAGAGAAAGACAGCGGGAAAATTTTTTCCACCGCTGGAAACGTCTTATTTGACTTGTCTGTGTCATCTGTGTATCCAATGTGTTGTTGAGTTTTTTATGTGTGTTACTGCCACACTTTAACAGAGTATATAGAAAACGTACTTTGAGCTTCAGAAAGCGGAGTTGTGGTCACAAATAAAAATAACAAACGTTTGTAACCACAATAAACCGATTTTCGGCGCTCGAAGGAACACACACATTTAGTACACTAACGCATACACATGTTAGAGAGTTAAGTACACTTTAGTTTATTAGAAAACACGCAAACAAACAGGAAAACGAACACATAAAAGATGCACCCACCATTCATTTCGAAGTACAACAACTCTAAATTCAGGGGACACAATAAATTATTAGAAACCTAAATGTAACAGTGAATATAGCTTTTTCACATGCGGAAGCGAGAAGGTGAACAGTAGAGCTGTGTGTATAGAGTTGGAGGGGATATTAATGGGAACATGAACACTTTGTGCTCATGTGTTATACTCAGAATAGAGTCAACTAGTGTGTGGGTTGTCATTTTTGGGGCAATATGAGGACAGGTCAAGACAGAAGTCAATAGGTGAAAGTCAAAAGACATAGGGTCAAACGACGGAAACCAGGACATAAGTCATAAGACAACGGTTCCGGTTCACTACCAATCCCAAAGATATCTATAGAACCAACTATACTGATACATGGGCTACTGAATTAGCCAAGTGAAAAGATAAAACACTGTGAATGAAGGTAGAAGATAGTTGTTCTATCCCCAAACGAGAAAGTTATAACTTATTGGAGATCTGACAAAATTGGAACAGCCAATTTTTTGTGTGTGACCAGAAGTGTTACAAACATGAGAAAAGGGAAGTAACACTTCGCGGAGAGGAGGGGACCCTGTCAGCATCCCCAATAAGGGCTTACAGAAGCAATGAGTTAACACTAGTCTAGTAGGGAGACACCAGACAGGAGAGACACCGAGTACTATTAATAGCCTCACAAGGAGACACATTTGTGTCAGACCAGAGGTCGATGAGTACAGTTGAGCGAGGGCTTCCCCAAGCTGGTCCTTACGAGTAACCGTGACATGCCCGGTTACTCGAGCTCACCAGCCAGCGTGCTGGCGAGACCATGCACGCAATAATAGCTACTGCACGGAGATGAGTGTCCGTGCTTGTCCACGCAATGTGTAGCGTGTGGACAGACTGACTGGAGACGGTAGAGAGAGCAGACGTATCCTTGACCAATGCGATAGCTTTCTAGGCCATAGGCAAACATAGGGCTGTTCATTTAGATTGTGAAATACTAGTATCATTTATCATCACGTTAATGCATTCATGTTGTGTAATGTTGATGAAATATCACGCTCGTAGAGCCATTCAAATTTCGGCGCTAAATAAATTGCATTCCTTTCGCAAATGCCATTAATTGTTATTTCGTGCAGTGCGAAAGTATCGGAGTCTTGAGAATCTACAGCGCACAAGTCGCTGACATAGTGCTTTATCAAAATTGAAGTATTTATTCAGTGTTCCACCTATTTTGCTTTTGCCTAAACAAAATCTTACCTATTTTTTACGTACAGACGCAAGTGCTATTTCCATATCGGGAGTCCTAGGCCAGTTTTACGAAGGGAAGTTCCACCCAGTAATGTACGTAAGTCGTAAGATCAGCCAAGCTGAATCGAGATACTCAGCATCTGAATTGGAGGGCCTTAGCTTAATCTATTGTGTTAGAAAACTTCAAGGTTTCTGGCAGGAGCACAGCTTGTGATCGAAACCGACAATTCTCCGCTTTCTGTTATGCAGTCTGGCATTCCCCAGAACAATAGGGTCTACAGATGGGCCTTGATACTGCAGAACTATGCCTTTACCATCCAGAATTTGAAGGGGAGTTTGAACTCTTTGGCAGACACTTTGAGTCGACCGTCAAACATTGAAATACCTGAGGGACAGGGAGAGATCAACCAGAGATCACCAGAAACAGTGACACTGTAATTGCTATTTAGATCAGTGCCTTTTTTTTGGTGGATAAAAGGTTTAAAAAAAACTTGGTAAGTGGGGGGTTATTTTAATTCCGCCCAAGTGTTTTAAACTTTTGGGTTTTTTTTAAAAAAAAAGT
>JACEFZ010019948.1:27500-76755 GCA_014155875.1 Cepaea nemoralis | reverse complement strand
GCCTACCTAAGTGCTCAGACCATCATCTCAGTATCTCCCTCAGCGTGTAACTACTGACAACACCAGTTCTGTGTTGGCTAACAATTCTACTTTGATCTCCCGCCTGGCGCTCTATTCTAACCTGACCTAGTTTGACTAGATGTTCTAGCAGTCGTGTCAAAGTTGCATTATCACATCCATACCTTAAGTTATTTACACGTTCTGCCTCCCTGAGTACACACAGGACGTCACCCTGGTCCAGAGCTGGTTCGCTCGCTACAGCAGCCAATCCCACAAGCCTATCTGCTCGTTGGTTTCCAATTGCACACGCGTGCTCTGTCACAAACTTGAAACACATTTAGTCAGGCATGACCCCTGACTAGGGTTGCCAGATACGTGGGCACCAAAAGGAGGACATATTAAGACAAAAAGGAGGACAAAGGAGGACATAATAAGACAAAAAGGAGGACAAAGGAGGACACGTTGAATGTTTCATTTAAATCCTACAATTGTATTACAATAGCTGCCAAATGCGAGAAAACGTTTCTACCTTCTCTTCTGTTAATGCCTCCAAAATTCACATTGGCATTGTCACCAGCAAAAGCAACACATTTGGAGTACAAATCATGTTTGTGGAGTGTTCTCAAAATATACTGTGATATAGTTCTGAGGTTTCATTTGGTGTGTTGTCTAACTCGAGAATCTTAGTTTGGAACCCACCTGATTTCCAGTCAAAGTACTGAACAACGATCGGAAATATTGTCTGCGTACCGCGATTGCTAGCAACTGTCGAAAGACCGAAACATGAAATACCACTTAAAGATTTATCCAATTCATCAACAGTCTGTGTGTGTGTGTGTGGGAGGGGGGGGGGGGGGGCACTCACCTGGTTTATTATTGCTTCAGTCTTTGTTTTTGCACAAGCAACATTTTTAGCGATTTCTGAATCTTCAAATAATGTGTGCATCAAACCAGCTGTGCAGGTCATCGAGTTGTACGACTGATGATAACAAACTGTATGAAATGCCAAAGTTGCTTCAGCCGCATGCGCTTTCAGCAACATATCTGAGTAATTAGGCTGAAAAAAAAGACGCCAATGTGCTAGATGACGCGGACACTTTGATTAGGTTTCTGTGTCTCTCACTGTCAACATGGCGCTCCAAGTCAGTAGTTCCTTTGTTGGCAACGGACAAGTAACTATCGCACATCGCACACTATGCCTCATTCTCGTTGCGTCCTTCAACGAAGCATGGAAACTTATTTTTCATAGTGTTCGAGAATTTGCACTTTCTCCTTGTAGAAGCCATTTTCATAAACATAGATGGCAAAAATTTCAAATTAAAACAGCAATTTTAAGTGGCGTCTCTGCTACCGAAACCGGGAATAACATTAACATTTTGACCATAGAGACTACAGCATTGTTAGTGTTGCCGAATAGAGCAACAGTTAGGTTCAAATTATACAAATAATTGGTGTTTCACATTTGGTATAAATAGGAAAATTAAATAAATATTATGAAGCAATGGGTTTTAATAAAGAATTTAAACACGTGGTAAAGTGTAGATACATTGTAAGTTGTAACAACAATACATAAACAAATGATAACATAACATATTTAAAAAGCCGGACATTTTAAAGGTTTTTAGCTTTGCCTGCCGGACGAAGGACATGAGGCTAAAAAGCAGGACATGTCCTCTCTTTGCCGGACGTCTGGCAATCCTACCCCTGTCAGATATTCAACCCATTGCCTTCTGACGCAACCATTCTTTGAGTGTGAAATTATCTAATTTCCATTTTCAATACGAATACTGTGTGTCTGTGTTGCTTTCCACTGATCTTCTGTAATAGAAGTCACCTTATTTGACATCATCACAAATATAAACTATGAATTCCATCGTGGTTTCTTTTACTTTCCATGTTAATCACAAATTATGGGATGACTGTACAAACACAATCGTGGAAACGTTATGTTTATATACACCGATCTTGTCGGAGCGCAGCCGATTTGTCTAGACCGTGTGTACATGGCAAATATTGTTGACTCATTTGTCGTGTCTCTTCACTGTGGTATAGGTATTTTGCAGATTGTTTTCTTTGGGATGGATTACACTTGGTGGTATTCGTTGTGCGGAATTACACTGGGCGTGTGTGTGTACGAGAGAGAGCGGGCGCGCGCACACACACATGCACACACGTGGTCTAGAGACAGTATCGCTTATATAGACTTAATCGGGGTCGCAGTGGCGAGCGAACGAACAAACTTTATTTTCAAATGGTTAAGAATTGGACACGCAGGCCGGTCAAACATTCTGCCCTTCTATCACCCTCTTTCATACATTATTTCATTTACACATTTTTCATGGCTAACTGAGAACACCACAACATAAACGATATGCATTATAAATTAAAGGCATGGGGAAAATGCAAGAATAAATACTACACGACTCGGCAATATTAAAGAATAATGTGGCAATTGTTATTAGCAATGGGCAATATACTGGTCTACCAAATGAGGACCGGCTGGTATAATATGGTTTTATTATTATTATTATTATTATTATTATTATTATTATTATTATTATTCAGGAGGGAGGTAATCTGTAATGAGATAGTGTACAAATAATTTGCTATTATATGTATAGAGAGTGGTGATGTCTTTGATTTCTTGTGGAAGTTGAGTTGAGTTGAGTTAAGAACCGACATCACTGCACTCAGGACATTCCCATACGTGCTCCGTCCCCTCTTTCAACAGCCAGCGAAGAGTCATACTACTAATCGTTCCCACCGCTATCTGATTAAAAGTTCTCCTGGTCTTCCCTCTCAGTTTTGAGATTCTTCCAGAACCCCTGCCGATCCCCCGCAATCTCATTCTTTTCACATATGGGTTCTCAATCTGTTACTCCGCCTTTTCCACCTGGTCCCCCAAGCGCACGACCACCTCCCCCTTGTCCATAGGCAAACTACCACCAAGAGTTGCATTCCCTAGCCTAACAGCCTGTTCATTCCCCCGTACCCCCTCATTTCCAGGGCAAAATATCCATACAATTCTCACAATCTGTACCTCTGAAGCGCCGAGAGCCATTCCACACAAAACATTCCGTTCTCTACCTTACTAAGCATACTCTTTGAATCCATCATGGGGATGTGGGAGTGTGTGGGTGGTGAGATGTGTAGTTAAGGGATGTGTGATTGTGGATTGGAGATCGGGGCGGGGGTGGTGGGTGAGTGGGTGGGTGGAGGATGTGTGGGAGGGTGAGTGTGTGTAGGTTGGGGGTGGGTGGGGGAATGTGTGTATGTGGGTGCGGGATGTGTGGGTGAGGGAGATTGTGTGGGTGGGGGGTCGTGTAAGTGGGGGATGTGTGTGTGGGTACGGGTTTTGTGTGTGGGTAGGTGCGGGATATGTGAGTTGGCGGGAATATGTGTGTGTGGGTGTTGGATATGTGTGTGTAGGATGCGTTTTTGGCTGAGTGGTTGGAGTGTGTGGGTGGGTGGTGGAGGATATGTTGGTGGGTGAGTGTTGGTAGGTTATGAGATGGGTAGAGGATGTGTGCGTGTGGGTGGGAAGATGTGTGAAGGTGGGGGATGTGTGGGTGTGTGATGGATTGGTGGATACATGCGTTCCTGGGTGTGTGTGTTGTTGGGTGGGGGGTGTGTGGAGGGATGTGTGGTGTGTGGGGATTTGTGAGTGTAAGTGGGGAGATGGTGTATGTGGCTGTGTGTGTAGGGTGTGTGGGTTGGGGGATGGGTGGATGGATGGGGGCATGTATGGGCCTCTGGGTATGTGTGTGGTTGGGTGGTGGATGTGTGTGTGTGTGGGGGTCACGAGGTTGGATAGGGGATGGGTGGGTTGGGGATTTGTCTCATATGGTAACATGCATAGTTTATGGTTACAACATTCATTTGACAATGCTTTTTTTTCCTATGTGAATGCACTATGCACTGATGAACGAAAGATGAGTGATTAGAAGGGCCGAATGTAAGACGGGCCTGCGTGCCCAATTTGTTACCCTTTGAAAATAAAGTTCGTTCGTTCGTTCTTTCGTAATGAATACAACGTGTGTTGCAGTGGTCTCCTCTAACCACCGGAATGCCGCTGTTATTGCCTCCACCTCCATTCACATGCTGGAGGTCGTAGTCGCATATGCCAGACTCTCCTTTTTCAAGACTCGTCCATTAGCCTTTGCAATAAAGCCCCAGCCACTACGTCTGTCTCTCACCACTGACTCATCGGTGTAGACAACTATGTCACTTTGGTGTGTTGCTCTGGATCAGCTGTTGCACTTCAAACTCAGTGTGGCCCGCTGCCCATTCTCTGCACTCGAGACCCAGTGTTATTATTAGATTATGCCACTCTGTGATGTCTTCCGGACCTCCAACCCACTCTCTGTCAAGATTGATGGTCTCTAGATCACACACCTGACGTATAGAAAGATCCGCCTGTGCCATCCAGGACCTGCCTCGTCTTAGTCTATGACCCTTGGCCATATCCATTGCTGCATGCAGCGGGTGATCCCTATCTGCGGCAACTCTCAGGTACCATTTGGCCTGAAGGACCTTATGTCTAGCCGCCATTGTTGAGAATTGGTGTGTCCTTTGTGCACCCCAGGATTAACCGCATGGCAGCATTCTGTACGCGCTCCAACCTTTCAAGCTAGCTCTTTGATACTGTCATCAGCCCCAAACCATACTCAAGAACATAAATTATTAACTGCTGAAAGAGCCTGTACAGCATCCTTGGATCTACCCCGGTTGCTGCCATAGCCCTCAGCGCATTAAGTCCCCTACCAGCCTTCACCACCAAGGCCTCCACATGATCCTTAAAAGACAAAAACCTGTCAAAGGTGATACCCAAGTACTTCAAATTACTCTCTCGACTACGAGGACATCCATTCAACATAATACCTGGGACTTCACGACCCTGCCTTCACGATCCGGTTATCCAGAGAGTACCACACAACCGATGCCTTGACTGGGTGTATAATGGCCCCTGCGTCCCTGCACCACTCCGCTACCCTGTTTACTGCTGGAGGATTGTTCCACGGCTGAGCTGCGGAGTACATTAAACTTCTTTTGTATAAGTCTATCCTAGGCTTCGGAATGTGATATATTTAGTCGTTTGCTGTGTCTAGCGCTATATTTAAACAATTCATTCATTCATTCATTCATTCATTCATTCATTCATTCAGTAGCATGTCCTTTACAGAACCTCGCTCCAAGAACAACTTTCCGGAAAACCTCTCGATCATAAGCAAGATGCCCCGCGTCCGATACACCCACATATGGCCAGAGGAATTTTGGGACATTCGGGTGTAGGATGTTGTGAATTATTTTGGCCTTGTTAAAAAGTCGGCGTTTGCGGAATAGTAGTAACTGAAGTCTTTTATGTAGGCTAGGATTGTTTTAGTTACGTGTTTACTATAAATTAAACTCATTGCCCGTTTCTGGAGTGAGTAAAGTAGCTTGGCAGTTAAATTGGAACAACCGTCCCAGATTGTAGAACGTTAGACAAATGTGTCTGTATGTGAGATGTATAGCATATCTTCCGTGTTTCTTCACCAAGGACATTTTTAATTTTGGCTAGTTGGTAGACTTTTCTCGCCGTCTGTTTAACGAGCGCTTGAACGTGGGAATTAAAGGTTTGGTTTATATCAATGATGAGGCGTAATGTTTTGGGCTCAGTTACACTTTCTGTTGGTATGTTATCTATGTGGAGTTGTGGTGATTTGTGTGAACTTAGTGTTTGAAGTCTTTGTCTGCATGTTAATTACATAGATTTTGATTTAGTGATGTTAAGTTGCATACGGTTTACATAGCTCCACAATACGACATTATTTAATTGTTGCAATGACGACTCCAGTAAATTACAGTTTCCAGCGCTTGTATACACTGTACAGTCGTCTGCAAATAGATCACAGGACGACGAAAGATACAAAGGTTGATCGTTAATATATATGGCAAATAATAGAGGGTCAAACATACAGCCTTGAGGTATTCCAATATTGAAGGTAGTGGTTCTAGACAGAGAATTATTGTGTGATACTACGTGCTCTTGTTTGACTGAAACGGTTTTATTAGAGTCCCTACATTAGGACCAACTTTAATTGTTTCTAGTCTTTTAATTAAAATAACATGGTTTATTATATCAAATGCTTTTCTGAAATCGATAAACACCGCTCCACAATGAGTGCTGTTTATATTCTGGTGCTATCATTTTTTGTTAGGGCCGCATGGCAGGATTTATTTGGTAGAAATTCTGATTGACTGTCTAACTGTAAGCTTGTTGCGAACTACATACTGTAAAGTTACTTTATGGCGAAGTGGCTAAGCTGCCTGCCACGCGATCTGAAGGTCGTGGATTCGTTTCTATACTTCCTTATTCGGTTTACAGCTGGAATGTTCTCGGAGACTCATAGATGTCGTTGCTGGAGCTTTGGAGTTCATGCTCCATGCGACACAGTCGTCAGACCGCTGTAAAAATAGATACCGAGACACATGGGATAAAACCCGGTGCAGTGAAGTCCATAATTTCGCCTGTAAAATCCGTTTAAACCATATTAAAGTCCCGTTTATCTTCATACCGGATATGATGTGTGTTGCATGCAACGACAGAGCAGACAGAATAGCTTGCACTACCACAATAAACCAGAAATAAGTGGTTGCAATCAGCATGGCGACCACAGCGGCACGTGTCGTTCAGCCGCAGTTTCACACTACCGACCGTAACTGTGATGAATTAAACGTTATAATTTATGTGTCGGTAGACCACTGAACTACTCATCTCCATCCATCAATCATGTGCCATGCCGATACGCGTGGGCGGTCATGTTTTGTCATCTCACTCGATCACCAGAGTCGTGGATCAGCTCCGTGTTTCTGTCTCTACCATACTACTCATCTACACATTTAATACATTATAACAATGTTTATAGGAAATGTGGAACCTCCTCTTCGTGTGCACACAAGCAGATAGAATAATGGTGTTCCCATATTATTCACCTGAAATCACGTCATATTTGTTTCTATTTGACTTGGAAGATCCGGCCGTTTATTGGAACATTTTTTTAACATTTACACCCTGAAGGACGGTCTTCGATGTATGCCTGTGTCATAAAGAGCAGAGAAGGAGCTTAAAAATAACGAAGAAAGTGAAAAACCCAGATGTGTGTGTGTGTGTGTGTGTGTGTGTGTGTGTGTGTGTGTGTGTGTGTGTGTGTGTGTGTGTGTGTGTGTGTGTGTGTGTGTATAATTATTGTTCCCATAGTAGAAACACTAATGTTTGAATATCGTTGTTTGAGAACTCGTTATTTTGTTTGTCGCGTTGATAATTGTGTAAAGCTGGATGACTGGAGATGTTAAAAATGCACTGAATTGCAAAACGCCCAAGCAAGAACATAATTAACAACGATGACCCAGCAAGAGACATAAAGACGAAGAAGAACATAATAAATTAACAGATATCAAGAAAGAATTTAATATCCAAGAAAAGACATTTATAGTAACTGAGTAATCACGGAAAAAATATCATAAATAATACAAAGACCAAGAAGGAGCATAATGAGTAACACAAAAGCCAGGAAAGAACATAGTGAATAATACGTTAGATATATATCCTTTACAGCCGGTAGCAGTCACCTCCAGCATTTTTATTTTTTGTTGGCTGCTTGTGATTCTTAAGCACTTTTACGTTCTGTACTTATACTTATACCATTGTATGGAAACCAATGCAAGACAGTCTGCTTCCAAATCACCAGCAGCTGTGATTCGAACGCGGATAGCGGGATTACGAATTACATTCGCAACCCCTTCGCCACATAATAATACACAGACCAAAAAAAAAAAAAAAACCTCAACCTTAAAGGATAATGCTCACTTTCTGAAATAGTAGCAGATAGTAGAGCGCACAGAAGACGGTCACTTCGTTTGTCGAACAAAGGTTGCATGCGTTGGTTAGCCGATAGGTTGGTCGTTGTGAATCCTCTGGGAGGCTGTTACTTTGAACGTTTAAGTTTCATGCAATGAAATTTAGCCCGTCTATGCCAGGGAAAGTGAGATTGCATCTGTGGGAGTCAGAATGGGATATAGACTTCTCCCTATCCGGTACCAAATTGCAATCTCCACGGGCGCTGCGTTGCAGAGTTCTCATTTCCGTCTCCACGGCAAGATACCCGCGGGGTGGGGTGAGGAGGGGCGAGGAGGAAATGCGAATGGAAAACCGTTACAGGAACTACAGGTCTGTGGAAAAACATACAGTATTGTAGTATATAACTGATTCAGTACTGTCATTTAAACTGTCATTTACTGCCAATATAGTACCTTGCGGTGTATGGCAGGTAGGGTATTTGAGCTTGCGGAATTAAGGCCGCCTGGCTAGTGCAGTCGCAGCGAACTGTGCAGGTTAGGATTTTCTTTTTGCCACCGACAGAAAAAAATCCCACATCTTACCTAGGATTCGAACCTGGATCTCCTGAAGGAGAATCCGGCGTTCTTGCCACTCGGCCAGCCGCTCCTCTCAGTGCTAAACAAAAAGTGGATTTTGACCAAATATAGTACACAATCAAATGAACTAGTATAATGACATGAACAAGTACTATAATTTAAATTTCCATTCACTGAACATTTAAATTGTGGAAGATGCTAGGAAATAAAATAAATAACACGATGACCCTAGCATGACGATATATCGTTATTCTGTCGAAATGGAAGGTCACATTTTGGCGATATATTATCCTTTGGCATTGAATAAGATTACCATGTCAAGTGCTATAAGAACATAGGCAGTTTTCTGAGGGCTACACGAGTTCAAGACCAGTCCTTTTCGAGTATGCAACGAACAACTTGGAGGCTACTTAATCTGGCAGATAGGGACTGGTCTTTTTCAGGACCAATTCAAACACAATAATGCCAGTCAGCATGAGTACTATAATCCCCAACAGAACTCGAAGAGCTGAGAGCCACATATGACCCAACAGAACCCGAAGAGCTGAGAGCCCCATATGACCCAACAGAACCCGAAGAGCTGAGAGCCACATATGACCCAACAGAACCCGAAGAGCTGAGAGCCCCATATGACCCAACAGAACCTGAAGGGCAGAGAGCTCCATATGACCCAACAGAACCCGAAGAGCTGAGAGCCACATATGACCCAACAGAACCCGAAGAGCTGAGAGCCACATATGACCCAACAGAACCCGAAGAGCTGAGAGCCACATATGACCCAACAGAACCCGAATAGCTGAGAGCCACATATGACCCAACAGAACCCGAAGAGCTGAGAGCCACATATGACCCAACAGAACCCGAAGAGCTGAGAGCCCCATATGACCCAACAGAACCTGAAGGGCATAGAGCCCCATATGACCCAACAGAACCCGAAGAGCTGAGAGCCCCATATGACCCAACAGAACCCGAAGAGCTGAGAGCCCCATATGACCCAACAGAACCCGAAGAGCTGAGAGCCCCATATGACCCAACAGAACCCGAAGAGCTGAGAGCCACATATGACCCAACAGAACCCGAAGAGCTGAGAGCCCCATATGACCCAACAGAACCTGAAGGGCAGAGAGCTCCATATGACCCAACAGAACCTGAAGGGCAGAGAGCTCCATATGACCCAACAGAACCTGAAGAGCTGAGAGCTCCATATGACCCAACAGAACCTGAAGAGCTGAGAGCTCCATATGACCCAACAGAATCTGAAGAGCAGAGAGGATAAAATATGACCAGTCCTGTTAAATCGAAAAAAGAACAAAGAAAGCAAAGAATATCATCCTCACAACAAACGGACCTCAGTAATAACAGATGCTGCAGACGCAGGTTGAAAGAGGCCGAATGTTTATATTTCTTTACATAAAATGGGATTTGATAACACTACATATGTGCTTCCCGGGATTAAATGTAGGGATGTAACATTTCTTCAACATCGTTGAGGTATTTAGTTGTCAACAGACTCCAGCCCATTGTTCTTGAGGAAAGGCTTCGTGTGTCAGCTAGAAAATTATAAATACTTGACATACTTATGCTGCCCACATTACGAATGCCAGATTACAGTCCGAAGACTAGTACGCAGTTTATAAGCATGTCACTCGTCAAATTCCTGTTTATCTCCTCTTGGGAAGAAATCAGGGATGTTTCTCCTTGCCTTCTACATCCTCTTGAGTGGGTTATGAGCCTTGACATTGAAATACATTTCCAGCTGTCATAATAAATTAACGCTTTTTTCTGGACTGGTGTACATAATTGTCCATTTGTTCTGACCAACACTTGGTCCTCTGAATTACAGTTTCATGTCTTGTTTGTATTGCCCTTTATCTAACTATTAGAAAGTGCTGCTTGGAATTCCTGTCATCGAACTAATACCATTGCTTTAAAGGACAACAATTGTTTCAGTGTTATTCATTTTTTCCCATGTACATATAAATGCCATAGATGTGTGTTTATCAGCTTCTACTTTTAAACACAAGAAAGCTGCATTCCTAAACAGTGCATGCAGCAGTTTTCAGTCTCTTATTATGTCTTACATGTACAGTAAAACCTCGGTTTTCGTGGGTGTTCCGTCCGAAAACAATCAGCGAAATCCGAAACCGACGAAATCCAAGGCAATTGATTCTACGTGAATCAACGTAAATCCAAATAATTTGTTCTAGACACTCCAAAATACATACCACAATCACATTTCATAAAGAATAAATATAGTGTTTAATACTATTTTTTGGCCCCAGACTTGTTCTAACTCGCATCTTCGCAGTGCATAGTAACACTGCGTATACCAGTGCTCCTCTTAAATTTTCCAAACCATCCTCTGCTGGCCTTAAAATCACTATGTACAGAAGCACACGTCGCAGGCATTTTCTTAATGAGATCGGCATACAACAGCCTGGCCTTTTCACATATGATTCCCTCCAAAATAGAATCGCCATCCAACTGCTTTTGATTTGTCCAAATTATTCATAACTGTTCAAAATCTTCAATTATTTGCGATCTGTTTCGTTAGCACATTCATGCTTTTCGCAACATTAGTCTCCCTTATTTCTTCATTTTTCGTCACAATAGTTTTATCGTGGATGTCGACTTCCCGTAAATAAGTTTGATTTCAGCAATCTTAATTAGCAAGTGATGCTCACGCAGCAAAAAACAGCGCCAAACTGACCAGAAGAATGTCTGGGTCCTGTTATTTTAGCAAAATTTGTAGCGAGGTCATGTGGGCACGCTGACGAAATCCGAGGTAACAGACAAAAACCGAGACATATTTTTCACGAGAATATCGACGAAAACCGAAACCGACGATAATCGAAGGCAACGAAAACCGAGGTTTAATTGTATCCAATCAAATCCCATGTTGCTAATATATATACACACCCTGTTTCCTTGTTCATTATTTGTTTCTTCTCTGTATAATTCGAATGCCTAGAGCACTCTAGGAAAAAAAAAATTTAATGTATGTTGTCAAATGTTTTCCACAACTGTTGTCTATCCAGGGCCATTGTTTGTTCATCGACTACTGATTCACCGGAATTTGTATAATTGCATTCTATGAGCTCTGTGTCTATGCGTGGTTCTGTTTCCTCCATAGGTTAATGCATGATTGTAATCAATTAGTGTAATTTGTTTTGATATGAACACATAAGAGAAGAATGTGTATAGAACGCTTAAACAGCTGAGCACCAAATAACAATATAATCAACATCAACTTCATTAAATATCAGGTATCATCAATGTTTGGGGAGTTAATACAGAGAATTTCTATCTCAGACACGAATTCCTAAAGGAATAGAAGAAGGAGAATATCCAGACAGTTTCTAGTGCAATGAAATGTTTCTTGCATTTTGCACTTTCGTCTGACATCTCTGTCAGTTTCTTTAGTTTGTCCATGTTGCTGTCAATACACATTCATGATTCCACATTATGAAGTGGGGGTTTCACCTAGGCCTTGCTTATTCATATCATTGTTGCCTGTTCCCTGAGCAATTTTAACTCTAATTGTGTTGATTTTTCACAAAAGCTCTCAGTTTATAAAATAAACATACACATACACACGCATGCATATTTCAATCCCTGAAATGAGTCCATAACATCAACTTATACAAATGCAACTGCTAATCCAATATTTTAAGAGTCAGGAAGGCGTCACAAAAACAAGTGCTAACAATAAAAACAGACAGACAACTGACCCAAGAGAGAAGAGTTCTGCCAGCAACATGAAACCACAAGCGGATTATTGATCAACTGCAGCATGTTTCCACCGGTGGGATTATAATACACGTTGTACGGGATACGTATAGGTTTAATGGCAAGGACGTTATACTGACATTTGCTGTTGAGTTGAGCTGAGTTGAGTTAAGAACCGACATCACTGCACACATGACATTCCCATGCGTTCTTCGTCCCCTCGTTCAACAGCCAGCGAAGAGTCGTACTACTACTCGTTCCCACCGCTATGTGATTAAAAGTTCTCCTGGTCTTCCTTCTCAGTTTTAAGATTCTTCCAGAACCCCTGCCCATCTCCCGCAATCTCATTCTTTCCACATATGGGTTCTCAATCTGTTCCTCCGCCTTCTCCACCTGGTCCCACAAGCGCATGACCACCTCCCCCTTGTCATAGGCAAACTACCACCAAGAAGTGCATTCCCTGCTAGTCTATCAGCTTGTTCATTCCCCCGTACCCCCGCATGGTCAGGGCAAAATATCCATACAACTCTCACAATCTGTGACCTCTGAAGCGACGAAAGCCATTCCACACGAAACATTCCTTTCTCTACCTTACTAAGCATACTCTTTGAAACCGTAATGAATACACCGTGTGTTGCAGTAGTCTCCTCTAACCACCGGAATGCCGCTGTTACTGCCTCCACCTTCATTCTCATGGTCGTAGTCTCATATTCCAGACTCTCCCTTTTCAAGTCTCGTCCATTATCATTTGCAATAAAGTCCCAGCCACTACGTCTCTTTCTCACCACTGACCCATCGGTGTAGATGACTATGTCACCTTGATGTGTGTTACTCTGGATCAGCTGTTGCACTTCAAACTCAGTGCGGCCCACTGCCCATTCTCTGCACTCATGACCCAGTGTTATTATTACATTGTGCCAGTCCGTCATGTCTTCCGGAACTTCAACCCACTCTCTTTCACGATTGATGGTCTCTAGATCACACACCTGACTTATAGAAAGTTCCGCCTGTGCCATCCAGGACCTGCCTCGTCTTAGTCTATGACCCTTAACCATATCCATTGCTGCATGCAGCGGGTGATCCCTATCTGCAGCAACTCTCAGGTATCATTTGGCCTGAAGGACCCTATGCCTATCCGTCATTGTTGCTAGCGCCAGGATAGGCCTCATACCTCATCCATGCCTCATACATCATGTATGAGGCATATCCTGACATTTTCTATCTGACCAGGGGTTCATTAGTCGTTCCTACGTCAGGGAAACACTGGCAACCTGTTTCTTCGTGCACTCAGGCTTCGAGGAAGTGATGCTATGAGCACTTCACGTACCCGCACCATATTCCTGCTACGGGAATAGTTTCTTTTTTACATTATTTAGATGTTTACATCTCTAGCGCCAAATTCAATTATTATGTCAATTCATTATTTCTAAAACTATACAGTTAGCTTCAGTAAAGCCGTGGATATATAGTTAACGAGGATGAACACTATACAATATTGTGTGTCAGGATGACAGTAACATAATAACAAACACAACAATGATAATGCACATGGTGTATGCTTATTGTAGGATGTTGCGATCAATCCCCACCCTCATGTTGGGTTACTAGGCACATTTACGATCAGTAGTTTGTCATTGCTTACTAGAAGAGACTCGAGAAGATAATGTTAAAGTCCAAACTGACCGGATTAGGACTGATCACAATATCTCGCCTTTCAGCAGTTTAATAGCTAGAGCGCTCCTATCTCTTTGACCACGTCGAATAAAACACTTTCATTCATTCATTCATTCGTTCATTCATTCATTCATTCATTCATTCATTCATTCATTCATTCATTCATTCATTCAATAGCATGTCCTTTGCAAAACCTCGCTCCCATAACAACCGTCCCAACCTTCCGGAAAACCTCTCGATCATAAGCAAGATGTTCCGCGTCCGATACACCCAAATTAATTCAAATAAATAAACCTAAATCACGATCAAACATTAACCTAAATCACGACGTACAATAACCAACTGAGTTTGCCCTTGGTCAAGGGCTTCCTGGTTCTGCTTTTTGTTTGGCCTTCGCTCGCTGTGAACTCAAACGTAGTCCATACACGTGCTACCACTTCTAGTGCACTGGACTAGTTTTGCGTTTCAATTAGCGTTCCCCATTACCAGTGTCATTCGCCATCAAGAAAATCCACTCCGACTTCAGAGGTACTTGTTATTTACGTCATCAAATCAAATACGAAATATCAACATTTTAATCCAAATTATCGGTGTAGAGGTTAAATCTGCTATATCGGCATCAGCACACGGGATGTTTACGAACGAGCGCTCTTAACAACACGGCTATACTAACCTCCGGTGATGCGTTTAATTTAAATGGGGAAAAAAAAATCACGACATATTCGAAACATTTCTAAGCACGCACATGAAACACATTCGAATTATTCAACTGCTTCTTCTTCTTGGGCACATCGTCAGGTTAAATGAACTAGAACATTTTATGACAAACGGCAAGATTGATGGGAAAAGAGCAAAGGGAAGTCAGAAAGACAAATATCTAGATGGCTAGGCAAGAGGAATGGCCACATAGCTGATCCAAAACTCTGGTCAATGGTCAATCATGACTGCCCAGGCTTATCGGTATGGCACATGTTGATGATATTAATTTATTGGCTGTGTTTGATTCATAACGCAATGTTACGTTCAGCAGGTTTCTGAACGGCCAACGCCTATATCATCGAAATCAACACATTGCTATCTGCTTCCAAATCGCCTGCAGCTTATTTAGAACCCTCTAACCTGTATATCGGAGTGATGTGTACATTAAGCCTGTCTCCGTGACGAAGAGCTTACGGACGTGGTTCGTGATCCCTCATATCCGCGTTCTAAACATAGCTGCTCGCGATTTGGCAGCAGACCGCGTTGCGCTGGTTTGTATGAAATTATTTGGTTGTCGATCGTTCAGAAACAATGGCAAACTACTGAACGTAAAACTTGCCAAGACATCAACAACAGCAAAATATACTGGTGTTTAACTGCATACGCCCAGTAAAGGATATGTAACTTAGAGAAAGGTGTACATTAAGCAGCCTCTGAATTCACTTTCCGACTGACAAATGACATCTTGGTCTTTTTCAGCCAAATTCAACGACAACAAACAATCTTAATAGAACAAATCAGATTGTCAAATATCAGAATAATTAATATGACAAATGTGGTAAACTTTGTCTAGACGATCTCTTGGATGTGTAGCAATTCCCAACAGTTGCTGGTAAACAATACATTTAGTGACATGAACAATTATTCTCCTGAACCGTTTCCAGAATTATGTTTAGAGTGACATATCAAATGGGATGACATCTTTCAAGACAGTAATTCTACCCTGTCTCTTGGGCCCATAAAAAAAATATCGTGCATGCATAACGTTGTAGTCATCCAGATATCAAATTAACTTTGTCATGATGTCCAACAAAAAGAACTCACTTGGGGATGCGAATGTTCGCTTATCTCTTAATGCACTATATATTACTCGATGTGAATAATTCGATTTTAAAATCATGATACTTGTTTTCCCGTGCTCATAAAATATGTTTTGCAACATGAATTTAATGTATAATTCAAAGTATTTTTCATAAACCACCATGTCAAACTCCGCTTCCTCGTTTTTATTAATTTTCATTTTTTGTGGCCGTGTCATTCTGACATTCCACACGATCTTAAACATCGAAGAAGACAAGTTAGTTGCCTTTGTCATGTACTAGACTTGGCAATCACACCTATTTGTTAGCAGGTGTAGATTTATAAGGCAATGGTTTGTTCAGTAGTCTGCAATTGCTTCTTAAACGGTCGGTGATTATAATATCATCACCATCAAGTGCCATGCCGGATGGCTCAGGCGTTCATGACTTTCCCAAGATCTCGGTCTTTTGTTTTCTGGATCAACTTCGCTGATAATATTCCTCCATGCCACCGTCTCAATCCATCAAGCATCATTTCTCTTGGTCTGCCTCCGACTCTTTTCTCCTCGATCTTTCCAGTCTTCACGATATTCTCCAATGCCTCTCTTCTCATCACAAGACCAAAGAAAGCTGTTTTTCTTTTTCTTATTGTTGTTTATAATGTTCTAGTTTCATTAGCCTCTTTCAGGCAGTCGTTGTTAGTTACTTTGGCAGTCCAAGGAATTCGCAATATTCGTCTTAGGAACCACATCTCTGTTGCTTCCAAGTTCTTCCTAATTTGTTCATTTACATTCTACGATTCTATATATCATTGAAGCACTGTCTCTTTATTACATTCAATGATAGTGACTTATTGCATAGGATACTCTTCATTTTCCAAAATGCAGCCTTGGTTTGCCCTATTCTGCTCTTAATCTCTATTTTGCATCGTCCATCTGATGTTATAAATGCCCCTGGATATTTAAACATATCCACCTGGTTAAGAATTTCCCCTTCTATTTCTATATCACATTTTGGTGTTACTGTCTCTTTGATATCACCATTGCTACTATTTTCTTGATATTCAAGGAGAGTCCTTTGTTTGCACTCTCTGTTACTACAATACCAAACAATTGTAGATTTGTTACCCGCAACCAGTTCTGTGTCACCTGCATAGCGTATATTGTTTATATTATAACCTTCGATTAATATTCTTGACTTCTCTTTGATCTCTCTCATTATTACTTCGCTATAGAAGAAGACATAGGGTGACAGGACACATGCCTGTCGTGCTCGTAGCTGTATTTGTTCATAATTAGTTTAGTTTAGTTTAGTTTAGTCGTTGGATCAACATCACGGCACACGGGTTTAACCCATAAGTGCTCCGTTTTCCTCCTAACTCAAACCTGAGTCTGGAGAAACTCAGCTCAGTGCACGAATTCCGTAGCATCGGCGAGAATCCTGAAATACTTTAGGTAGATTTTTAACTCGAAATTTTGCCCGGGCAGAGCCGTTAGGATACTCTTTTACGAACCCGGGACCTCCAGCATCATACCTCGAGACCACTCATCCCCTCTATGGCATCTACATCAACGCAAAGCGATCTACTTCCAAATCACCCGCAGCTGATTTCCAACCTTTGACTCGGTATATTTCGGACAATTGCACAGCGCAATTTCGCAATCACCTACGCCACAGCAACATCGAAGAAATCAAACCCGAAAACTGTAAATTCTCTCAAAATCAGCAAAAAGATGGACACGGGATATTGAATACACATTTGGCATGAGCATGGGCACGGCAGGGGAACTGGCAAAGATTGAGAATGTATTCTGCGGAGTATAATGAGCGTGACGTTCTGCACCGAACCTGTTGCAGCATGATGATGGCTAAGCTATAATGACATTGTTGTTGTCATAAGCTCGATCATTGGCTTTCTCTGATCAATGTATATGTGCCGGCTGTGTGACCAAAGGATTACGGATGCAATTCTGAACACTGCGTTCTAAACACAGCCGCGGGTAATTTGTAAGCAAACCGCTTGGCTTTAGTTTCATTACAATAGTATGCAGTCCCAGTTAATCAGAAAGCAATGGCAGTCTAATGAACTAAAACTTGTTTAGAAATCACAAACAGCCAACACATGCTGGGGTAGACTGCAACGTCTTGTAAAGAATATGCAACACGCTTTTAGTACATGTTTATCTCTTTATCAATGTCGTGTGGTGTCAGTGATCATGTCAGTCCAAAGCTATCTGACTCGCTTGGTGTTAAACATACTGAAACGTATGCCCCTGCATGCCATCATATAAAACTGTTCAGTATATTCTCTTGATCTCCCCTGTTTCTCTTTCCCTACATGTTTTTTTTTTCGTGGTGACGACATACGATAGCTTTTCCCTTCTCATGTCATTAGCAACAAATGCGGTCTTTAATAAAGACAATGAACTTGGCACCCACGCGACCCAGCCTTAAGAGGGTACCTGAAAACGTCATGGGAATGTAATGTTAGCCGGCGTGACACTGGCCACGTCACCTGTCTGGTGTCGGACCATCCATTCATCCATCCATCATGTGACGTGCCGATAAGCGTGGGCGGTCATGTACTGCCATGTCACTCGATCACCAGAGTCATGGATCAGCCCTGTGTTCCTGTCTCGACCATGCCATGTGGCCAAGACATCCAGGTATTAACTTTTTGGTCTTCCCCATGGTCTCTTCCCTTCGATCTTGCCAGTCGTCACCAAGTTCTCCAATTCATTTCTTCTCATAATATGCCCAATTTCTTACTGTCTACGTCTAATGTCTCTAATCAGTTTACAATCTTCATTTGTTTCTTCAAGGACTTGTTCATTGGTGTTTTTGTCTGTCCTTGGTATTCTTTGCATTTTCCGTCAGAAACCACATTTCCACAGCCATCAGCTGTTTTTCGCTTGGCTGTTTATTGTCCACGCTTCACATCCATGCAAAAGTGCCGATGAGTCAATCAAAATATGGGGCTTTCCAGTTATACCGAATATACACGCCTCGAGGCGTCTAATCATGCATTCCGTCTTCCTTAAATACAAATGCATGTATTACTTGTTAGTTAGTTAGTTAGTTAGTTAGTTAGTTAGTTAGTCGAAAGATCAATCTCATTGCACATCGAACCATTCAGTCCATAAGTGCTCGGAACCCCTCCTCTGCAAATCCCGCAGCGTGTAGCGGCTAACGACACCAGTTCTGTGTTGGTTTATCAATCTTCTTTGGCTTCCTGCGTAGTGTTCTTGTTTGGCCACCCCTCTTTTAATTTGCTGTTCTCGCAGTCTGGCCATGGTTGTGGATTCACAGTCATCACTTGGTTCACGCAAAAGTCTTACTTCTCGTAGAGCATTCAGAATGTCAGCCTGGTCCATGGCGCGTCCGCCGTTCACCGTAGCCTCACCTGAGAGCTTGTCAGCCTGCTCATTTCCTTGTACTCCCGCATGCCCTGGCACGAAAATGAAACTAATCTTTGCCAGCCGAGACCACTCCAGAGGCAGCAACCATTCTCTTCGGATCGACCCCTCCTTTATCCTCTTGATCATGTTCATTGAGTCGCTAAGGAAACATGCCCTAGTGAATGTCTGTGTCTCAAGCCATGTTATTGCTTTACTTACTGCCATGACTTCCACTTGGTTTCAGTGAAAGCACCAGAGTCCTCCTTCACAATTCTCCCTCCTAGCCGTAAAGGCCCACGAGCTTCTCACATGTCGGACGACCGACCCATCTGTGTAGATGACCGCGTCACTGTCTAGCGAATTCTTGAAAATCAACACTTGTACTTCAGCCTCCACAGCAGCCGGATTTTCTTGTCTGCATTTTCTATCTAGTTGGATGCAAACTGAAAAGGATGCGCAGAAATCTGTTGGCACTTGTACCCACTCCTCGCCAGGTTCTATGTGCTCAAGTGAACACACCTGTTGAAGAATGTCTTCGGCTTGACCCATCCACGACCGTCCTCTTTTAAACCTGCTGCCCTTCACCTTCATAATTTCACTATGCAGTGGATGTTGTGTGTTTGCGTTAACTCTGATGTAGGCTCGTGCTCTGCAAACTTGTATTCTCTCTTCAATGGTTGGAAAATCAAGAAGGTAGCGCATCGCCCTGCATGCTGTATCTCTTGTACATCCAAGAATAATGCGCATAGCTTCATTCTGTATCCTTTCCATCCTTTCTATTTGCTTACGGCTGAGAGTCAGGATTGCCATTGCATACTCCAAAACAGACATGACCAGCCCCTCGTACAGAAGACATAGATGGCGCTGCTCACAGTTTGCTGCCGCCATCACCCGCATCGCAGCCAAACCACGCTGGGCCTTTGTTATCACCTGGTCTATGTGCTCATTATAAGCAAGGCTTCGATCAAACCGTATCCCCAGGTAATTTATTGCCTGCGTTCTTTCCACCGTCTCTGAACACGTAAGTCTCTTGAAATTACCATATATTCTGTCTTATCTTATATGCAACTAACTAACTTTAATTATATAGATCAACACATCCCAAGGTGGAAACTCGCGATGGTTGTGTAGGTCTGAATGCACGGAAATAAAGGTGGCCTGTCTTTCTCTCACTTAGCGAAACGAAAAGCCGCAGGTTATGAATTCTCGTCCGACCGCGCTTATGACTTTACCAGCGAAATTCCTTATCAACTACCATATCTCTCTCTCTCTCTCTCTCTCTCTCTCTCTCTCTCTCTCTCTCTCTCTCTCTGTGTGTGTGTGTGTGTGTTTCTCTCTCTCTGACACTCTCTTTCTCTCTCTCTCTCTCTCTCTCTCTCTCTCTCTCTCTCTCTATATATATATATATATATATATATATATATATATATATATATATATATGTGTATATATATATATATATATATATATATATATATATATATATATATATATATATATATATATATATATATATATATATATATATATTATAGGACACACAAACAAACACATGCATAATGTTGTTTCTAACAATGACCTGTGTACTATTGAACATGCCCGTTTAGTAGATCATAAACACAACCTGTTGAGCAGACCGCGACCTTGTCTCCCTACCCATCCTGCCATATACATGCAGCATGTTGAGCCCCATGTGACCGTGTCGCCCTGTGTATTGTGTTTTACGATATGTCACAGTCATTGATCGGCCCTTTGCTGAGTCCATTCACATTTAAAAACAATCACTGAACTGATAAGAGAAAGCAGTATAACAAACAGGTTGGACTGTGATAATCTGGGGTAAATGTCTACTGCTTGTTAAACATGCACATTGTAACTCCATTTAAAGTATGTGTCGTGTCAGGCAGCCCGATTGATTAAAACATTAATTAACGGATTGATCGCTTGATAGATTAACTGTAGTCGAAATCATAGGATTCAGGACACGCCTGTTTTGTTTGATGTTTCTGAGCCGCTTTTGGTATGACAAGTATGAATACTTAGATTTTCTCCTGAGCGTCGATTTTTACTATGTCTACGATACATTTGTCACACCTGCCATTCCCGCTAACGATATCAAATGGCTAAGACTGTTTATCTGGGCATTATTGATTTAGTATGTTGACAATATTTGGCAGCAGACCGCGTCGCTCTGGGTCATAACGTGTTGGTATGGGAGCCGGTCGCGCAGAAAACAATGGTAAACTTCCAATCACTCGTCTTTCGTTCATCAAGAGCATTATACATTTACATAGGAAGAAAAATAAACATTGTGAAATGAATTATGTAAACATAAACAAGGCTAATTACCATGTTATGAGGCCCATCTCCCACCTATCCATACATCACCCCAACCACACCCCCACCTACCCACACACACGCGCACCAAGAGACACATAAACACCCCCACCTACCGACACACACGCACACCAAGGGACACATACATACCCCACCAACCGACCCATCCCCCTCCCGCACATCCCCCACCCACACACACTGCCCTCACCTGATCCCCCAACCAAAACACACTCGCCACCCACAAACATTCCTCCACCAACCCACACATCCCACGCCCATCCACATCCTACCCCACACATCCTCTCCCCACCCACACCTCAAACCACCAATCCCCCAGCCACATCTCCATCCACAACATATTCCCCACCCACACACACAATCCCCCACCAACCCACACATCGCACATCCACTCACACATCCCCAAACCATACACACACATCCCCACCAACTGACATGTCCCTACCCCCCCCCCCACACACACACACACATCTCCCTAACCACCCATACATCCCCAATCCACTCACACACACCCCACCACCCACACATACAACTTCCACCCACCCACACATGCCTTAACCTAATCCCCCACCACACAATCCCCCACCCGCACATCACATACACCCACTACCACGCACTATTCCCAACCCACGCACCACACACACATATCCCTCACCAACACATCCCCACTTACAACACCACACACATATCCCCCACCCAGATACCACACAATATTCCCACCCACATCCACACAGATACCCTTACCCATCCACCCCACATATCCCCACTCACACACCACAAACATCCCCCACCCACACACACATACCTCACCCACACAATATCACCAACCAACACACCACACACCTCTACCCACCCACACACGCATTCCCTACCCGTCCACCAACACACACTCACTCACGCATACATCCTCCACTACGCACCCACACACCCCCACCCACCCACTCCCAACCAAACATCTTTCGATCACAATACCCCTACCCCCACACACATCCTCCACCCACTCACACATCCCACCCCGACACATACAACTCCCTCACCCACCTACACATCCCTAAGCCACTCACACACCCCCACCCACACATTCCCCATCCACATACACACATCTCCCACCCACACTCCCCCACATACTTCCCCCAACCACCACAATCCCCTGCTCACCCACACATATACCCCACCCATACGCACATTCCCCACACCCATCACACACATCCCCCACACCACACACTATCCTCCACCCATACCACCACAAACATACCCTCCACCCACACATCATTCACACATCCCCCACCAACACACCGCACACATATCTCAAACCCACACACCATACACTTCTCCCCACCCGCCCTTCCATCCCAAATCCACCCAACACAATCCCCTACCCACACAACCCCGCCTCCCACACATACTTCCTCAAACCATCCACACATCTCCACCCACATAAACACACATCCCCTGCATCCGTCCCATACACATATCCTCCACCCATACACACATCCCCCACACCCATTCCAACACCCCTACTTTCACCCCCACACATCCATCCACACATCCCACCAACACCCACAAATACCACTACCCACCAAAACCCACACACCCCAACCCATCCAAATGCATACCCCCCACCCACACATATCCCCACACTCACACACATCCTCCACATACACTCACACTTCCTCACATCTAGACACATACAAAATGTCTCACGTTAGTATTGAAACTAGTATGAACAAACTCCCACACTTTACTCATACACATACACTGACACTTGTCATGAGCAGTCTCATAAAAATGTTAAACATGGAGAAAAATGTGTACATAAAATGTATGTGACGTAAAAAATAGTGATGCTCTCTCTCTCTCTCTCTCTCTCTCTCTCTCTCTCTCTCTCTCTCTCTCTCTCTCTCTCTCTCTCTCTCACACACACACACACACACATTCACTCTCACACATTCACTCTTCCGCTCATTCACTCTCACGCTCACTCATTCACTCTCCCGCTCACTCATTCACTTTCCCGTTCACTCATTCACTCTCCCGCTCACTCATTCACTCTCACGCTCACTCGTTCTGTCTCTCATTCACACTCACTGACTCACTCACTCAAACTACAGTAATGAACATGAGTTTATATTATGCATGATAAAATCAAATGTTATTTAACTGATAATATGACAGATGAGAATACACAAACATATGGATTCGCGTGTTACATAACATGCGTGTTACATGACATGCATCTGCTCAGCTCTCTCTCTCTCTCTCTCTCTCTCTCTCTCTCTCTCTCTCTGTCTGTATTCTTTCATATACACACACTCACACGCATGCGCGCGCTCACACACACACACACACACACTAACACATCAACTCTCCCACTGTCTCACTCTCTAACACACAATCCTTCACACACACACACACTCACTCTCTCAATCACACTCTCTCACACATACACATACACATGAACGCATGCACGCACGCATACACTCCCTCACTCACTCTCACACATACACGTACGAATGCATGCACTGACACATTCCCCCACCATTTCTCGCTCAATCACTCTCTCCACACACACGCATGCACGTGCGTACACACGCATTCACTCTCTCCCTCTCACTGACACCCACTTTCTCTCTCTCTCTCTCTCTCTCTCTCTCTCTCTCTCTCTCTCTCGCTCCCACACGCACACACATATAAAGTGAACAATTATAGTTAAACAATTATAATGAACAATTATACTGATCAATTATACCAGTAAATGAATTATGGTGGCATACATGTTATAGGAGGTGACTAGACAGGGTTGGCGTGGCCTATCATACATGTTATAGGAGGTGACTAGACAGGGTTGGCGTGGCCTATCATACATGTTATAGGAGGTGACTAGACAGGGTTGGCGTGGCCTATCATACATGTTATAGGAGGTGACTAGACAGGGTTGGCGTGGCCTATCATACATGTTATAGGAGGTGACTAGACAGGGTTGACGTGGCCTATCATACATGTTATAGGAGGTGACTAGACAGGGTTGACATGGCCTATCATACGTGTTATAGGAGGTGACTAGACTAAAGTGACATCAAGAATGTTAACCCCTTTCAGGTTTAAAGCTAGCTTTTAACCAACCCTTCAGATTTACGAGTTACAGCTAAATCTTTAAGCGATTTTACAAATTCACCAATTAAACAGCCAGACAACAAACGAGCCAACCAGTCAGTCAACGAACCGAACAACCAACCAGCCAACAAACAAACATATCACATTTTTCTTGTCATCCTCCATCAACCTATCATTTATGTTTTGTATTATTTATTTATGTCCAATGTTAAATTCCGTAATCCTTTTATTACCTGGGGCCTCTGAAATCAGATCATAACCGTTGACTTATTCATAATCTGAATTTCAACAGCGAAAGATGTCTAAAGTAATCTGTCTGTCGCCAAGATGTCTCCGCGTTATCTAGACATCCAATCCTTTTGCGGTCTTAAAGAGTTGATATGCCTACGTAATTTAAACATTCATATCATAGCCACTCGTGTTAAACCTTCTGAAACATTTACATATCTATATATCTTGACTCAGTGGTTAAACGGCCTGCTTAGTGCTTCGAAAACAGTCGGTTAGTCCCGCCATCAGGTTCACGAGTGCAATCTTCTTAGAGATTTGAGGTCGTCGCTGGAGCTACGGAATTCGTGCTGTTTCGGCATGCCGCTCTGCGGAAAGAAACCGAGCCATATGAGATAAAACAGGGTGCAATAAATTAAGTCCAACCGCTAGCCTGATACTAAAACTAATACATCTTAATCAATACTAACCCTCCACGATATATGGAACTATAGAGAAAATAAAATACACATATCAACGTATGTATCAAAACTGAAACTCCAATATATATTTGGAACTAAGGAAGAACTCGACCGAGCTCATCAAGGAGCACAGGCTCGACTGTGTAATCAATACAGAAGTGATCACAAGAAGAATAGGAAGATGGACCTTCTGAAGCATTAACCATGCTACAGACATAATAGCAGCCAGCGTTTAGAGAAAGGATGCGTAACGAACGATTTAAAGAAGGCTGGAACGAACGAATGGGAGAAGCAATTTCATGTTTAAAGGGTTACAAATTGGGTACGTAGACACTTTTTTACCTCTGCCATTCCAATCAGTTGTTATCTTCACACCAGAATTATGTGTTCTATACTATGCATGTTACATTCGATTAGCTGTAAACATAATAATATAAAACTCTGAGTTTATTCATTATATGAATAAATACATACATACACACACACGCGCACGCACGCACGCACGCACGCACACACACACGCACGAATGCACACACGCCGCGCGCACGCACGCATACACACACACAGACAGACACATAGACACACAGACACACAGACACACAGACAGACACAGACACACAGACAGACACAGACAGACACAAACACACACAAACACACACAAACACACACACACACACAGAGACACATACACACACATACATACATACACACTTCACGCATGCACGCACGCACGCACGCAGACAGACTGATATATATAATGCATACATGCATACATGTATTTACGCATGCACGCATGCATGCAAACATGCTTGCACGCATGAATGTACGCATGCATGCGTGCGTGCGTGCATGCTTGCATGTGTACATGCGTACATGTGTACATACGTATATACGTGCGTACGTGCGTGCCGCCCGACCGACCGACCTACCCACTCACTTGCCCACTTACCGACCGACCGACCGACCCACCAATCTACCGACCCACCCATCCATGGACCGACCCACCGACCCACCCATCCACAGACCGACCCACCGACCGACCAATCAACCGTCCGAGCGACTGGCCGGCCGGCACGCAGACATACAGGCGGGCAAGCAGGAAGACAGACAAGCAGGCGATCGTACGCACGCGCACGCACACACACACCCCTCCCTACCTACCTACCTATCTAGCTTCCCTCATTTAGACAGACAGGCAGACAGACAGACCGACACTCACACACTCACTCTCAATCACACTCTCTCTCTCTCTCTCTCTCTCTCTCTCTCTCACACACACACACACACACACGTATATCCATCTGTCCATATGCCCATGCATGCGGACCGATCGCACGGGACCTGACCCTGTATCCGTTCAGACAGACATCCGTTCATCCAGACAGACAGATATAAATCTGATTATCCAGACCTACCTACCTAACTACTTGTAAGCAAGCGTGCATGTATGACACCTTTTCAAGCGATATTCAGGCTTTCTGATGTGGTGCGAGCTCAGCATGTTGAATTTAATCAGCACTCGATGGTTGAAGTGCAGTCAATACTACGCCGTCAGCCTCTACTTCCCAAGAATTTTCTTGTACCCGTTCAAGGGTAGGTGGATAGGTGGCCAGTCAACAAGATCTCAGCTTCATACAGGTTTCGAACAAACGACTAATAGACAGATAGATAAACTTGCTAGTCACTGCGCAATTGTGGCCTCTTATATTCACCGTAAATGTAATTCAAGTATATGCCCCAACAAGTGAAAGCAGTGAAGAAAGTATAGAGGAATTTTATAATGACATGGAGTCTGCTTTGAAGAACTGTAAAAAATCAGAAATAAATATCATAATGGGTGATTTCAACGCAAAAAATAGGAAAGCAAAGCGATGGATGCAGTGTAGGCAACCATGGTTTGGGAGAGAGAAATGAAAGAGGTTACAGACTTGTAGAATGGGCAAAAGCACAAGAAATGGTTTGTAGGAAACACCTGGTTTAAACAACATCCTAGAAGATTATGGACATGGAGGAGTCCAGACAGCAGGATTAAAAACCAGATAGATTACATCCTGATAAGCAAAAGGTTTCGAAATGCATTAACAGTTGCAAAAACAGTTCCAAATGCAGACTGTTACAGTGATCACAGATTAATTACTGGCACATTGAGGGTAAAGTTAAAGAAAGTCAAGTATACAGCAGGAAACTCTAAATATGACTTGTGCAAATTAAAAACTGACAAAGAAATACAAGATAATTTTAACATAGAAGTAAAGAACAAATTTGATTTGTTGTCTGATCTAGAGATTCTATTTCAAGATGTAGATGATCAATGGGAAATGCTGAAGAATTCAATCAGTGTGCAGCAGAAAAAACTATTCCAAAAGTAAAGAAAGTGGGCCGTAAGACATGGATGACTGAAGAAATTTTACAACTAATGGAAACAAGAAGACAGAACAAAAATAATCCTGCCAAATATGAAGAAATTCACAGAAAAGTCAGAACCTTATGTAAGGAGGCTAAAGAAACATGGCTTGAGAAAAATTGCAGAGAAATTGACAAACAACACAACAGTAAAAATGCGAAACTAATGCACAAAAGAATTCAGGAGATTACTAATCAAAGAACACGTACATCAGCAGGCTGCCTAAAGACAAAAGATGGAAGAGTTATAATAGAAAAAGATCAGATTTTACACGTATGGTCAGATTACGTGAAAAACCTTTATGACGATAACAGAGACGAACAATATATTGTTCAAAATAACAATGAAGGGCCAGCAATTTTGAAGATGGAGGTTCAGAATGCTCTTAATCATATGAAATCTGGCAAGACCCCTGGTCCAGACAGCGTCACAACAGAAATGATTAATGCTTTAGAAGAATATGGAATAGATAAAGTTACCAGTCTGCTTAATACAATATATGATACTGGAAATATACCTCATGAGTTATGTAATTCTGTATTTATTGCAATCCCAAAGAAATCAGGAGCCTTGGAATGTGATCAACATCGAACAATTAGTATAATGAGTCACATCACGAAGATTTTGCTAAGAATTATCATGCACAGAGTTAGGAGGAAAATACAACCTGAACTAGGAGAAGAACAATGTGGGTTTGTAGTAGGCAAGGGTACAGTAAATGCTGTGTATATACTGAGAACCGTAATCGAACGTTCTATAGAAGTAAACAAAGATCTACACCTTTGCTTTATTGATTACACAAAGGCTTTTGATAAAGTGAGACATGTCAACATGATAAGGATGCTTGAAGATCTACAAATTGATGGGAAAGACCTTAGACTTGTAAAAAACATATATTGGAAACAACAAGCTGCCATAAGAGTTGATAATGAAGTAAGCCAATATCAGCCTATTAAGAGAGGTGTGAGACAGGGATGTGTAATGTCTCCAGATCTGTTTTCCCTGTACAGTGAAAATATTTTCAGAAATATTGAAAATATGGAAGGAATCAACATTGGGGGACGATGCATCAATAACATTAGATATGCAGATGATACAGTCTTGATTGCAGACAATGAACAGGACCTGCACAATTTAGTAGATGCGGTTGTTACACACAGTGAACAACAAGGGTTAGAATTAAATTGTAAAAAGACACAGATTATGGTCGTCACTAGGAAGAACGAAATACCACAGTGTAATATACAAGTAAATGGGAATATTCTTCAACAAGTGAATAGGTACAATTATCTCGGAACAGTAATAACATCTGATGGGAGATGCCTTGAAGAGATTAGAACAAGAATCGCCATGGCAAAAGTAGCCTTTAGCAAGATGAAAAACATACTGACCAATAAAAAGATGTCAATTGAAACGAGAAAAAGAGTGTTGAGATGCTACATAGAACCTGTACTTTTATATGGATGTGAAGCTTGGACAATGAGCAGCCAGGCTGAAAAACATCTGATGGCTGTAGAAATGTAGTTTCTGAGGAAAATGCAAAGAATACCATGGACAGCCAGAAAGACCAATGAAGAAGTCCTTCAAGAAACAAATGAAGATCGTAAGCTGATCAGAAACATTAGACGTAGACAGTCACAATTTTTTGGGCATGTTATGAGAAGAAATGATTTGGAGAACTTGGTGACAACTGGTAAGATCGAGGGGAACAGACCAAGGGGAAGACCTAGAAACAAGTATCTGGATGGCTTGGCCTTGTGGCATGGTCGAGACAGAAACACGGAACTGATCCACGACTCTGTTGATCGAATGAGATGGCAGAACATGACCGCCCACGCTTACAAGCATGGCACATGATGGATGGATGGATATTCACCGACTAAAAGAAGTCACGGAGACATCGCTCAGCGTTCCCCCTCCTATTTCCCGTGAAGAGAGAGAGGGGTGGGGTTTCTGCATAACTGATGTGTAATAACACATTACGCAAGTGTACTATGAGCTGCACAAACAGTAAGTAATTCCAATTGTCTTAGCAAAACAAATGTCCTCCATCACAAACTGTTGTTTTCTAAACATAGCGTGAAATCACACAATTTGGAACATTCAGTGCACCCGCATGGACCACATGGTCATGGGTAGGCTGCAGGATACGATGACACAGTTTTATGCTTATGGAGCAATATAATGCATTATTTATATTGCACTTATGCAGTACAGAAACATTATCTCTTCTTTTCCAGGCAGTTAAATTAATCCATCAATCTTTAGCCTTCTCCGCCATGTAGGTCAGTTGAAGGGGTACTTCTATTCTCTAGCTTTGTTCATGTACTTCGACAAAGTGCTGTTTCCCTATTTCATGATGTCGTATTCCAAAGTAAAATTGACTGTTCTCTTTAATTTTCTTTTCTTATTTGTGACCGAAACTTCCGGTGCGATGATGGCTGTGTAACGGGTTCAACACATACACCGGTCAATTGGACTAAAATGTTGACTCCTTGTCCTTGACTAGAGGACTTAAATGGACAGCTAATCCACCCGCAAACATTAGTTCAGGGCAATCCCCAATACTAGCACCTACTTACAGTAGTATCACGTGTATGGACTACGGTCGAGCTTCATGTCCCGGTTCTGTCATGTTGGCAAGCTATCCAGCTTGTGTCTCTTTGTCTTTCACCCATGCTTTTCCCACCAGATTTGCCCTTTGTCAATTTACTTTCAAGTATATCTATCCCTCTCCTCATAACGTACCCTGACAATTTTGACTGAGTGAGTACTTGTAATGTCTCTAATTAATATACGGTTATAGGTGGTTCCTGAAGTATTACCCCGTTCTTTTTCTGTTCGTCTTTGGTATTCTTTGCATTGTCCACAGAAACCAAATTTTCATGTTTCCCAGCTTGTCTGCTCATTGTATATGTTTCACATACATACAACAACATCTGATCTATATCATTCTCTAACACTCTTTTTTTCACTGTAATTGACCGCATTTTATTGATGAGTGTTTAAATAATACAATACAATCCAACACTTACATACCAGTCAAATGAAACTATACGGGAAACTAGCTACAGTTGCGTCTATAAATAGCTCATCGCATTTGCCACCAGATCAGCCATGGTAAAATGGATACAAGCGCATGCTCTTAAACTTCCGGTGTGCTGATACCGAGGTAGCTGGTTCAACCACTAGATCGGTCAGTTGGATTAAAATTTTGACGTCTCGTTTTTGACTTAAGGACGTAAATTACAAGTGCCTCAGAAGTCGGAGCGGGTTCACCCGATAACGTAGGACATTGGTAATAGGGAGAGTTATCCATACACAAACAAAAGTTACGTACTCTTACATCACTGTACATCACTGAACTGTAATGTGGAGTCCGTTGTCATGTACGATATGAACAACATACACATCACCAACAGCACAAACACCCACATACTGAAAGGTAATATATGTTCAGTTCGTCCCTACGGCTGAAATTGCTGGATAATGAGGAATGCAACTATGAAGAAACTCAAGGGTGTGGAGATATAGCTACAGAAAGATGTTGAGAATAATGTGTACTTGTAACAAAACAAACCACTAGTTGTTGACAGCTGCTTATTCTACTTACAAAACGTATAAGGAAAAGACCAATAAAGTGCATATGGTATATTAACAGTAGATGTGGAATAGAGATGTCCCGCATCCGATACACCCATTTGGAGATCATGGTTGCTACAGTTTCTTGGCAGGTTTTGCAGAAGGTAGTTTGCCGTTGCGTTCCTTCTGGGCAGTGACTATACTAGTCGGTACTTAAGGGATTGGTGGGCAAATATCGGTAGTGTCTGATTCATACCAAGAAGGAGAACAGGAGGAAGAGGAGAAGAAGAATAAGAGCAGAAGAAGAAGTAGGAAAAGGAGGGGTGGGAAAAGAAGAGGAGGAGAACTAAGAAAAGAAACAAAGAAGGCAGGAGGAGACGCAAGATGATAAGGCGGGAAGGAGAAGACATTAGGAAATGGAAAGAAGAAAGAGTTAGTAAGAAGAAGGCAGGAGAAAGATAATTGTATGTGGAATAAGAGGGAATTATGAGGACGGAGGAAGGAAGAAGGATGAGGATGAAGAAGGCTGTAAGAAGCATGGGGAAGGAAGAAAACAACATTGAACGCAGGTCATGTCTGTGTCAGAACATATTCAAAGAGAACACAACCGCGACACGGACTTACGCCGATCACGGATGAATAAACAGCTCCGCTCCTTGATAAAATCTGACCCAAGCACAATAGCTGCACAGAATATAATTATAAAGCTTGCTACGTTGCTGGGAATTTACTAAAGAAATTAATGATCAAGAACAAATTTATACACTGTAACAGCTGCAATGTCAACTGGTAGAAAGCATCAATAAGTGCACACCTATGTTTGCACGTGTTATTTCTGTGAAGGATAAACTGTCGGTTGTTTAATTATGACTACTGCCTACAGTGTCATGGTGGAGTTACGTGTGTCATAATAAAATTAGACTATCACCTATTCTTCTTGACTTTACTCAAGCGTTTGTCAGATTTGCAAGCACTGTCATATCGAGGTTAACTATTGTAATTGCTGTTGGGATTAATGCATATTTACTTCAAACACTACTCGTGACCTTACTAATGTCACCAGAACATCTGTTACCACTGCTGCTAATTCAAAGACCAGTAGTTCTGCAGCTGTTACTACTATTGTTACAACCACATTGTAGTCTGCCAACCGCCCATCACCTGGAGGCAAGTAAGCAAAGTAGATGACCCTTTTACACGTTTCAAGTCGAACTGGATTTATGATTCTGGACCTATATTTTTACAGACCAATAGACACTCTTCCCAAAACATTTTCTGTTAACTGTTTTAGGTTAAGTCGAACTGTGAGACCAGTTAGATTTTAAAATTCGAATTAGCCTCGATGGGGATCGAATCCATGACTAACGCGCCGGTCGACGAGCGTCTAGCTACTACACTGCCGCCACTCCCACCACGTGGAGGTGCAGGTATGATATTTCCGCCGTGGTTCACCGTCCCTCGAATACTCTGTATAAAACAAATATATCTCAAATTTTCACCCTGTCTGCTGGCCAATTCTCTATACACACATTTTTAACGCTATTGTATATTTCTAATATTGAATGGAGTGTGTTAAGTGGTGTTTGCTTAGCAGTCAACTCGTTACGGTGGTAGTACGCCTCTTCCACGGGGGAGGGTTCAAACAAGGCACGTGACTCAGTCACTCACACTGCGACCAGCGCCAGGCCTGGATTTTGCAGAGTAAGTGAGGTGTATGTGTGTTTACGCGTGCGAGCAGCGAATGTCGAACGAACAACTATCACCAACTCCGAGCCAACAGCGACTCTGGTTATTACAACGAATAAAATTTGAGAATCCGCCACGACAATTGTGTTTTCCTATTTTCACTCAGCATTAAAAGCATACAGTTTATTTAGATGTAGTAGTCTCGATGTAAGCGTCTGTATAAATTGCAATTCAATAGAAAGAATATTTCACAGTGAAGGAATTTGCTTGTTCCTAGAAAAAGGCGGCAACTAAACCACGTTTTATTTCGTGTATGTATTTTTACTATTCTTCTTTTAAGACTTCATTTAAAGTTTATGTATAGTAAATGAACGCGCTCTATTCTAGTAATCATAGTGAAGTTTATATGTTGTAAAATACACACAGCCAAAATAGGGGTGTACCTTTTTAGTGTATAATATCGCTTCTTACGTCAATAGACTTATGTAGAAAAATAAATTGTATTCGCATATTTCATTATAGAGATAGGATATAAATATAAATAAATATATATATATATATATATATATATATATATATATATATATATATATATATATATATATATATATATATATATATATATATATATATATATATAAATTGTGTTTATTCGTTGCATATATTTTGTTGGATACAACAATTCGTGTGATATTCATTGGGATTTATCACAGCCAAAGGTGTCAGGTATTGTGTCTTGGTTAGACAGTTTTCGTTGACGCCACTTTGTGAGTGCTATCGTTCATGTTATCTGAATGTTAAAACACTTATGATTATAGAACATTGGTGGTACTATTTGGAAAGACATGAAGTTGCATTGGATTTAATCAGTGTAACGTCTATTGTCGTAATTGTGCATGCAACTCGCTCTCTCTCTCTCTCTCTCTCACTCTCTCTCTCTCTCTCTCTCTCTCTCTCTCTCTCTCTCTCTCTCTCTAACTTTCACTCAGTCTCTCACTCTCTGTCTGTCCCTCTTTTTCTGACTTTGCAACTCTTTCTGTCTCTTGATCTTCCGATTGTTTAGTATCTCTCTGACTATCTATTTATATAACAATCTGACTTTTCTAATTCTCTAAATCCGCCCCCCCCTCTCTCACGTACTATTTAGTCTCTCTCTCTCTCTCTCTCTCTCTCTCTCTCTCTCTCTCTCTCTCTCTCTCTCTTACTGTTTAGTCTCTCTCTCTCTCTCTGACACTCTAATCTTGACTATTCCTCTCTCTCTCTCTCTCTCTGTTCTCTCTCTCTCTCTCTCTCTCTCTCTCTCTCTCTCTCTCTCTATCTCTCTCACTGACAATCTAATCATGTCTGTATCTCTTTTTACTTTTTAGTATTTCTCTCTCTCTCTCTCTCTCTCTCTCTCTCTCTCTCTCTCTCTCTCTCTCTCTGACTCTATAACTCTATCTCTCGCGTTCTTACTGTTTAGTATAAATCCTTCTCTCTCTGACTCTCTAACTCTCTCTCTCTCTCTCTCTCTCTCTCTCTCTCTCTCTCTCTCTCTCTCTCTCTCGCTGTCATTCATACTGTTTAGTGTCACCTTAATTAAAACACATGCACACACAAACACGCATACACACATAGACACATAAACACCCACACACATCACATACCCATGCATCAAATCACAGTTAGACACCATTTACATCAACATTCCAATTCCGTGTGCATCGCCACAACAATATACGTGGGATTTATCAATAACAAGTTACATCACTAAATAAAACTCATGCTCTCACAGTAACTAGAACCAAACTAGATCTGTCTTTAGAGCGCCTGGCTTATACAAACAGTGCTCTGGGTATAGTCGCCAGCATTCGTATGTTTTGTTTCCCCTACCAGTATGGATCTTTGCTCGACTTAGCATTGTAAAATGGTACCACATAATTCTGAATTCTTTGGGAAATGTGTATTAAGGAAACGTGCGAGGAAAGGAATTGCACACCTAATCACATTAAACTGGTGAGCTGAAACAACTGAATGTCCTAATACTTGACACCTCAGCTACAGTATCTTCCATTGATATTCTATTCCATAAGCTACTTTAGGTTAGAATAGAACGCTTATTGACCTAATTTTGGTGTATATCTTGTTTATTATGAAGAGGTTTCATATAGTTTGCCTTTTCAAACCTGTTTATTCAAGAATAGTTTGCCTCTCAAAATTGGAAACACGAGTGCTGCCTAGTGAGGCTAAAGATTTATAACGTTTGGAGGTGAAATAAAAACGTAATCTTTACGTAACATGCAACACCACGCCAAGAGCTCTTCAATTTCAATCGTCAACTGAACACTTGAATTCTATAGCTGGAATAGTGAAAATGTAATGGAGATAGTTTTGTTTTAGTCAATTCAATTTTCAGAGCCGCTTGCTTCTCATAATAGATGGCATAGTGGTTAGTTGGCTTGCTTACTAAGTCAGTGGTCGGGTTTCAATGTCTGAAAGAATTATATTCTTATATGAATAGTACGCTTCTGGGTAGGGGGGTTGCTGTAGTGCAGTGGCTAACACGAGTGTCTGCCGGCCCACTAGTCTTGTATTGAAATACCCATTGAAAAGGGATTTATTTTAATCAACCTTGGCTCCCTATTCAACTCAACCCAAAATGGGTACCATGGAATGCTATGGAAGTAAAGTCGACCGGCATGATAAAATGACCTAACCTTTATAGCGTCGATTATTCTATAAATTTGGTGCCAGCACATATGCCCAATAAGCCTGAAGCCATGTAAAAGGGTCCTTGACCTTGCTGCACTTATCCTTCCTTTGTCGAACTTGCCTAATTAATTTTCTAATTGTCTAGGAATTGTCTGGTCAAGAAAGCTTGGGCGGAAGGGAACTCGTCACATAATCTCAGTCTGCCGTGATCTTGAATATGAAAAATATTACATAAATGTGCATAGGCAAAAAAAAAAAGTACACAGGGAATGCTAAAATTTAAAAACAGGACATTTATCAACAGAAGACATAAATTATTATGGGTTTGGTAAATAATAAAAATAACGTGATGAATCTTCTGTGGAACTTTGTGATCAACCCTAGGTTGAGTTTCTAGACATATAACTTCAGTAATTTTTTAATTGCTTGTTGAATGAGAAGTCATCGTTAAAGTCCTATTGATCGTAAGTTAGAATAAACCCAGTGCCCTGCCGTCAGCACATTGGAAGTTTAAGTGTGAGCGAGATGCATCTCTCCGTCACGCTGACCTCCAAAAACTAATATAATGAATATTAATTACACTGATTTTTAAATTTCCCAGAACTACAATATTGTGTGTTTAGATAGCGCTACTTGTACATAATCTAGCATATTACTCCTGTAAATGTTATTCAACAATACAGTTAATATTTATAGCTCACATTCTCCCAGTACTTATAATTCCTTGGTTTGTTATTAAATCTGGCCCGGCTGTTTTTCATATTTTCACATATTTAATGTCGTGATTGACTTCGTAGTTTAGAATAAGTGGACCTTCTCAGTAACTTTCGTGTGGTCATTCTGCTCTTTCTCCTGCGTATAACTCTGATCTATTTCCTTTCTCGATTAGGACAAACCCACATGAGTGGGTGGATGAGTGTACTCACATATCGGTAGAATGGTCGTGCCTTCGATCGCCAGTGGAAAGTGGATTGAACTTTAAATAATAGTAGGCTCTCGTAAAACAGACACAATGTTTTTCTTCTTTGAATTTAAAATCAATGTAATTAATATTCATTATATTTGTGTTTTGAGGTAAGAGTGACCGAGAGATGTATCTCGCTCCCTCTTAAACTTCCAACGTGGTGACAGCGGGGCACTGGTTTTATTCTACACTACAATTAATAAGTCTTTAACGATGACTTCTTATTCAGAAAATGGAAAATTACGGAAGGCATGTGCCTAGAAACTCAACCTGGGGTTGATCACAAAGTCCTTCAAGAATTGAAGCAACATTTTATTTCTATTATTTACCAGTTTCGAGAGAAAAGTAGTAGAAACATCTAAATTTCATCTACAACTATGCATGCACATTAAAAGAGTCAAAGCACAAGAAACTCCCACAACCTTTAAGATTTAAGTCTTACATTTACACTGGACATAAATATCAGTGTTGTCTAAGTTTTGACCTGAATCATTTTCATTGTTCTGAGCACAATGTCGACCGAACTTAAACAGAGTATGAGAAAATGTCCTTTTAAGTAAAGGCGGCCGGCCTGATGTTGGTCACATCAGTCATCGCGTGCTGATTGGTCTAGAAATATGAGACCCCTGGTGTGGGAAAGGGATCTTTATTTACTTACTACCAAGCCCCTTGAGTCATTGACTTTCATTGTAATGTAAATCATGTTGTGATATTGTTAGATGTCGGTGATGACAATATCAGTTCCTATTTACAAATTATGGAATTAATGTTGTTATAGAGAACAGCGTTGCTGAATGGATAAGATCGCTTGCTCTTACACGTCCGGTATACTGACGCAAAGGTAGCTTATTCGACCCCTACACCGATCAGCTGAACTAAAATCTTAACTTCTCGTCATTGAGTTGTGGACGTGCGTAAATTACACAGTACTCTGAAGTCGAGGTGGGTTCGCCTGATGACGAGGGACACTTGTAATAGGGAAAGCTAATCAGGACGTTAAAATCAGTCCCGTGCACCAGAAATAGTAGGATATGCAGTGATTTTGCTTGAGTTCAAAGTGAGCTAACGCATAAAGAAAGTATTTTAAAAAAGGCTATTGAAATTAAATGTCACACAGATATTCCTAGAATAATATGGACAATGAAGAAGAAAAAAACACGGTCATTCTACAAGATTTGAATATCGAAAATATCTGGATCATAAATAACCCATGACCTGGATATTGAAATGCTAAGACCAGATTAAACTTCAGATTGGCTTAGACCAGTGGTTCTCAACTGGTGGGGAATTTCCCCCCCCCCCCCAGGTAGGAATTTTTGGGTTTCCAGGAGGGGAATGAAGACCATTTCAAGATCGCGTTAACACAAGAACCGATTACTTGATATTGTTTTTCCCTTCATACTTTACAGTTAAGTACGTCTCATCCTTCTAAAATTCATTTTATAAAGTCAGTAGACCCACAAATCATGTTTTATGTGGATGTCTAGACTTGTTTTAGTATGTGCTATTAAATTTACCTTACATTTTTATGTATACTGTATAGGGGTGGGAGATGTTTAGATAGGAAATATGAAAGGGGGGGGGAATGATGTTCTGAAAATACGATGAAAAGGGGGGGGGGCAGGGGCACAATTTTTGATAGGAAGGGGGGGGGGAATGACGTTCTGAAAATATGATGAAGGGGGGCACGGGCCAAAAAAGGTTGAGAACCACTGGCTTAGACAGAACAGCAAAGGAAGCCAAAACACCTGGAAATAAAACCACAGTGGTCGACTAAAAGGTTCGCATGAAAATGGATGTGACATGGAAAGGCGCCAAATATCGAGGGTTTAGGAGGGTTTCCGTGGTGAATTAGTGGACCAGCTACCTCAAGCACCGAAAGGTATGGGTTCGATTCCGGACTTAGAAAGAACAGCAAAGGAAGCCAAAGCAAGTGTTAATAAACCCTTAGAGGTCGACTTAAAGGATGGTGGACACGGGGCATAATAATTGATGTGACACGGAAAGGCGCAAATTATCGAGGGTTTACGGCGTCTACGTGGTGAAATAGTGGACTAGCTACCTCGCGCTCCGAAAGTTGTGGGTTCGATTCCGTATTCAGTCATTCTGTTCACGAGTAGAATATTCCCAGAGAACTGGAGCTACAGAGTTCGTGCTTTGTTCGACTCCTTTGGAGGAAAGAGAAAGATCCATATTTGGTAACATCCGGTGCAATGCAGTCGACCCTCTCGCCTTTCACACCTTTATCGGGGGATTTTTCCGCTGTGATGAAATAGACGTTGTACAAAGACCTGCGAAATGAGGAGGACGTGTGAACGGTCTCACTACACTTGTAGGTCGTAAAGTAAAAGTAAAATTGTTAAAGACCCTTTGAAACGGCTTGGCCATAGTAAGAATATAGTGCAAGATCCATATTTTTACAGGACTGCGTGCTATCTGTTGGTTTGTCTAGTTTAGTTGATGTGTAGCGGGGGGAGTTACCGGAATCCTTACAGGGGTGCTCTGATAATATCATGACCGAGCCTGCTCTCACTGTCCCCCCAAGAGAGTGACAGAATGGCCACTTATTCCCCGGTTCATTTAGGCCTACAAATGTGATGTTTCTAACACTTCACATACTCATATTACTTTCCTGCTTCGGTACTTTTTGTTGTTTTAAGTCAGTGTATCTTTGATCAGAAATTTAACGATTATTTTCCAACTTAAAGTAAAACTACAATAATCTCTATGGACAAAGCGTATAGAAGTCTAAAGTTTCCATCTAAAAAAAAAAAATAACAACAACAACAATTCGAAAATTCGCAAGAGAATGCTTCCAACTATCAGATTCTCACTTGTCGATATACCTCCCAATCAAGGTTTCTGTTATTAACGGGCATTTTCTTTCGGCATCCTGTTTATCATTTTCAAATCTTCTAAGCAGCGTATTTGGCCTCCCCTTTATAAGCCAGGAAGACTCCAAAGAGGCGCGTTTTTTGGAAACTGGCATTCCAGCTAACCCGGATAATCGAGCATATTTCATCAGCACAGCTGCGAATACAAATGAGATTTGTGAATGTATAATCCCTAGAATTATGTCACTAGTCTAGTTGATTTTCTTTATAGAAACATCTTCCTTCTTTAATTTCACTCTCTTATTATTACTTCCTACTGCTTTGAAGCATCGTAGAGTGTACGTGGATGTAATTTTCTGTCTTTTTTTTCTTGTCATGTTGACTGTCCTAATGCCATATTTGTTTTATTTAATGCCTCATTTACTTTTTCTGGCCATCTCGTCCTCGTGTCTCTCTTTCTGGTGTATCTGTCATCTGACTATATCCCTGTTAAAAGTCTCTGCTATTAACTCTTCATCAAAATGCGATCACTTTGTTAACTGGGCCACACACCAAGAAGAGACGCCAAAGAGATTGCTGGATGGCACAATACTTTAGAAATGACAACCGTGGGTTGACCAGGAAGTGTACTATAGGGTGTATTTTTAATGACAGTGCAGTGTTTGAAAATATTGCTGGTTAAAGTTTTGTTTTCACCCTCTATAAAATTCATGCAACATAAAAGGTAACTACAAAACATGGACCAGCATCATTTTCAAACACTGCACAATCATTAAAAATACACCCTGTAGAAAGTAAAGGCAGCCAGCCCAATACTGACTATATGACTCATTGAGTGCCGATTGGTCTATGAAATGTGGGACTAGCACCTTATATTCAATAGTCCTCAAGGTGTGGGTCAGGACCCTTTCTTGTTTATCCCTTCAAATGTTTACTATTATTTGTAATTATAAAACATTCATTATCATCATGTATCTCATCATAGGCATAGGCGATCATCCTGCTATATATATATATATGTCTTCATTGTTCTTGACACATTCGACTACGTATCGTCATACGCGGTATTCTGACAACTCATCCATCATCTTCTCTCTCTCTCTCTCTCTCTCTCTCTCTCTCTCTCTCTCTCTCTCTCTCTCTCGCTCTCTCTCTCTTTCTCTCTTTCTCTTTCTCTCTCTCTGTTTGTCCCTGTCTCTCTCTCTCTCCCTCGCTAGCTCTTCTATTTCCATATATGGTCTCTATCTCCAACATCCTCCTTTTCCCTCGTTATCACATCCTACTAGAGATCCTTTAGTCAAATACCGTGAGACACAATGACGTCTATTTTCTCTTGATATGGATAATCTAATGTCCTTTTGAATTAATCTCTTGCAGTACTGGGGTATTGGTCTTCTTAGCTAGCTATTAGACTCTTACCATTCTTCGGAGAAACTACATCTCTTCGGTCTCCAGTTTCTTTCCATTCTCTTGATTCAATTTCCATGATTCAAAGACATGCAATAGGAAGGGCAGCAAATAACGTCCTAAAACTCGTTTCCTGACTTCCATGCACAAGGATAAGTTACATTGACTGTGCTTCATCTGATAAAATGCTGACTTTGATTGGGTTACTCAGCTTGTTACTATTACCATCGTTTTACATTAGCCCTAGATAATTCAGTATTACTACTTGTTACGGTTTTATCCTGTTTGATGTCATTATCAATTATGGCGGCAAATTTGTTGTTGGGTCGTTGCAATTATAGCCTGCTTTATAGAGAAGGGGTTACGAACGCAGTTCGTAATGCCGCATACTGCGTTAGAAACGCGGCTGCGGGCGATTTGGAAGCAGGCCGCCGTGCGTTAGTATTTATACAATGGTATGAGTGTCCCTCGTTCACAAAGCAATGGCAAACTACAGAACGTAACATTTCCATGAAATTACAGTCAAAGCATGCTCGGGCTGACTGCGACGTCATGTAAGGGATATGCAACTAACTACTGTAACTTTTGTGTTTGTAGTTTTTAGTTGTGGTTCTTTCATTTCATTGTCATGGTTTCTTTGTCTATACATTCTTGCAATTTTAATTAGCATATTCCGCTGTAACCACGTTGTTATAAACACAAGACATAATATTTATAGACACACATTTTTTTTTCCAGTAGTGAACAGCACATCTAAGATAATACAAATTGTGAATCACTGGCTTTCTTTACGCTAATGACTTCATTCTTCTTTTCGTTGTCTCTCTTACGACTTCCAACGTCTTGAAGTTAAATACGGTGACATACAATTCGCTTGTGATGGCTACTTTACAGGTGATGTTAATTGCCTCTGATTTTCACTAACTTATGTAGGATGCGTTTCTTGTTGCCTTTGCCGAATATACACGAGCATGTGTTTTGTGATATGCTGTGTGTAGAAAGTCCAGCCACATGACAGAATACGTTAACTTTACTTGATAAATTTGTGATATCCATTTAATCAAACTACCCTTGCATTTCTGAATAAATATGAGGTGTCTATCTTATTAAACTACCTTACTACCTTTACATGTATATACATTGTAATGTTACTCATTTTATTCCAAACTTTTTTGGATATGATGTTCATTTGATGAAACTACGTTTCCGTTTCCGTGGAAACATATCCTGGCCCTTGTATCAAACTAACTTTACTTCTCTGGATGTGTCTTTTTGACCAACCTACCTTTATTATTCTCGACGTATATGTGTTATCCATTGCCATTTACTTGCTTGGATAATTATATGTTGGCTATGTTATACAACTAACTTAATTTTTCTAGATAAGTATATGTTATCCATTCGATCAAACCTTGACGACTACAGAACCGAACTGGTCGGGAGGTATAAGCAAAGACGGGGGGAGAAGAGAGTGGGTGACTCCTGCCAAAAAAGCAGATTCAGCTCTGATCAAAATGCAAATAAATCTCAATATGGTGTGCACAACCTGGGAATTACAGCATCACACCACGCGGGCTAGCTCTTCAGCCTAGTTTTATAGCATGGCAAGCCATTTTTGCATGGTTTAAAATATCTTGAATTTATATGTTTATCCCCTTCAGTGATTGTAAAAAAAAAAAATAGCAGATAGCAGAACGCTACTCCTCTTGAGTACATGTGCTAAAGTATGGCGGCCATCTTTAAACTGTCCTTATGACATCATAGTGTTCGTCTGTACGCTGATATCACGTTCTTAACAACTATATTGACAGATTACAAGACAATGATATGGTTATTGTAATGTCTGTCACATTTTCAAGATTTATATTTCAAGTCCCCTCGTATGTTGATGAAGACAATTGGCTGTGAAGCAGTATGGCCATCTGTGCCAGTTGTTAAAGTAGCTAATGATGACAGTGATGACGATTGTTATGATAATAAGGATAACTTTTGTGGAACGCGCTGTTAACGCGTTTTGTGTGATAATTTTGAGAACTTGACATAGGGACATGAAAGTCTAAATGTGACACTAACAACACAATATTTCTAAATGTAACAGTCAGAAGGTCAGCGGATGTGTACTCTCAACATGGCATAACCTCAGTCGAAAACACAGAGCTGTGTGTGTTTGCGTTTATGTGTGAGCGTGTTTGGGCCGTAACCTCCGTTGAAAACACTGAGCTGTGTGTGTTTGCGTTTGTGTGTGAGCGTATTCGTTTGTGAGTGTAAATGTGTGTGGGCATGTCTTTGTAATGTTTCAGCAAACGTAGAAGGATCGCCCACCGAAACAACACCATCATCGGGTGTCCTGCAAATTGGGCGCAGTCGTTCATGTCTTTCCACATGTTTCCATTCTTCGTGTTCCGGATAAGTTCCTCATTGTCATCGTCTTTGACAAATCAGGCACCATTTTTCGCTGTTAATCTCTGCTTCTTCTAGCAAATATCTTTAGTTTTCACGATATTATCCAAGGCCCATCTTCTTATTAAACGATCAAAGAACACTGCATACCTCATTCTTACATGTGAGTACAGTGTTATACTGTAATAGCCTTTATCAATTCAATCTTAAGAAGTCTTGAAAGTCAGAAGGATCGACTTCATTGCACCGGGTTTTATCCTATATGGCTCGGTCTATTTCCGCGACTGTGTTTTATATTTTATCATTGTGTTGTATGTATTTGGCGAGGATGGATCCCATTACTCTCTACCTCGTGATGTGCTTGTACTACTCTTGACATTCTACCGTTGCTTTATCTTTTTTGCTGCTATCTTTCACCTATGATCTTTGGCTACGTCTTGCTTGCAAGCCGTCAATGTGTTCACCAACTATATTATGTTATGTGAATACTGACACGGTGGCATGGAGGAATATCATCAGCAGAGTTGCCCCTGATCACAAAGAACCACCATTTGTGGAGAGACTGAACGTCTACGACAGTTGTCACGGCACTTTGTTGTTATTATTATTATTATTATTATTATTATTATTATTATTATTATTATTATTATTTACTATTATTGTCTTATATGTTACTTGTCTCGCTTTTATTTCTTTTATCAGCCATCTTTTAATTTGCTCTTTACCTCTAAATATGCAGACATGATTGACGTGGACTCCTAAATGGGTATCAAGACATATTCCAGGGAGTAAAATCTGCCGATGTCATATTTACCATACAACTCCCCCCCCCCCCCCCCCCCCGAGCACTGACTCGTCTACTAAAATATGGAGCTTTCATCATATGTCTGGAATTTCCTAAGGCGTGTAAGCAGGGTAATATTTGATAGGAATGAATGAAAGCCGCGGTAGCGCAGTAGCCAGAACGTTTTCCTGCCGGTTCGATAGTAATGGGTTCGGATCCCACATCGAGATGGATTTTGTTATTAGATTTCGACTGGGCTTCTTTGAGAATTCATCTTTAAATTGGTGTTATGCAGCATCCAGGGAAACATCGTCAACAGGCGTGATATTGACCACATTCACCCACTGAAGTGGTCTATAAAAATATGTAGCCGCCACGCTATGTCCAATACGCCCAATGACGTGTGTCTAATAGGGTCCTTTACAGTTTTTGCATTCATCATTAGAGTTTGATTAAACTCTCAGACAAAGTTTTTCTTGTCAATTACATTCTGTGGCACATACCTTCATTTTTAATTATATACAGAAAACAGCCCGCCAATCTTCTATGTCGTGTGTTTATCTGTGTGTGTGTATGTGTGTGTGTGTGTGTGTGTGTGTATGTGTGTGCCAGAGATGAGAGATATAGGAAGAGAGAGATGAGGGAGAGAGAGAGAAAAAACGAGAGAGAGAGTGAGAGAGAGAGTGAGAGAGTGAGAGTGAGAGAGAGAGTGAGAGTGAGAGAGAGAGAGACAGAGAGACAGAGAGACAGAGAGACAGAGAGAGAGAGAGAGAGAGAGACAGACAGACAGAGAGAGATACATTAGATCAATGCACTACATCAATATACTGAACAGCACGTTTGTTTACACTTGTATTGTACGATATATGAGGGGACAGATAGGATAAAAAATGTTATTTCATTCCGTCAGCGACATATGATATTCCCTGTGAATGTTATTCTGTTAACGATACTTTTAATCCCCAGTATTGTGAATTATGTTTTTACCTTATGATCAGTTCCATTTGTCACGTGGTTTTGGCATATATTTCGTGAACATGTGTGTTTTAGGGTATCATATCATCATCACCATCTTGAGCCTTGAAGCCATTCATGTATTTGCACAGATATAGATCCATGGTCTTATGGGTCAACTCTGTTTATGATATTCCTCCATGCTATTGTCTGTTCGCAGCCAGCATAATTTTTCCTTGTCTGCTTCTAGCCTTTTATTTATTCAACTATAATTTAAAAAAATAAAAATGTTCGTTTGGACCAAACAAAAATGGATGGCGGAAAATGAGAAGTAGGGAGTTTGTCACAGTTACGATTGAAAAGTTGTTCATATTGTATCAGACATGTTATATTATAACGCAATGACATTATTTCGTTGATATATAAGTCCATGGAAGATAGGGGAAGTCGCTTAAGAGATTAATCATCCTATGTCACTTAATCAGTTAACTTTTCAGTTGTCAGAATTTTTTCTTAATGCCTCTCCGATAACGTTGCACAGAGCAGAACCACGTAGCTTCAGCGGCGGAAAAATACACTAAATAATTAATTAATGGGAGACAAGGAGCCTTTTCCGAGTCATACAGCGTATTGGATAATGTAGCTAGCTCCATGCTATGGCAAACCAATCACAATACTTTGTGAGCTGTCTTAGGCAACATGCCGGCCGCCTTTACCACCAGAACATGTTCTCGTACCCATTATATGCTCTGTCGATTATCTCTGAGTAGCCGCTCTCCTACTAGCTAAAATGTCGGTTTCTACTTCCGGAGTCTCGGGTTCGAATCCTCGATCGAAAGACATTCGAAACACCCGGGAAGGTTAACTCGGTCAACAAAATCCCGCAGACGTCGGTTGTGTCGGCCTAACGGGGCAAAAACGCAGCTTTGATGTAAACAGGCACAACGCAATTACGTCCGAAAAACTCTCCGGATGAAAGCAGAAGAAGGGAAGAATCCTCGATAAGGTGTGGATTTGTTTCTGACGCGGGCAAGAGAGAAAACATAACTCAGAAAGTTCACTGCGGCTCCACTGCGACCTTCATTCCTCAGGCTCGAGACCTCTCTTTTCCTACATGGCAAGGTACTACAGGCAGTAGATGACAGATGACAGATGTCAATTTCTTTTAAAGACCCTCGTGTAGGAAAACTCGAACACATAACATTAGGGTGACATTCATAGTGCTAGCCACTGCGTTACCGTGACTCTATAGCGTACTGCCTGTGTACATTGTGTCTATGTATATTGTATCTATGTACACTGTGTCTATGTACACTGTATCTATGTACTCTATGTCTATGTACAATGTGTCTATGTACAATGTGTCTATGTACATTGTGTATGTGTACTCTATGTCTATGTACAATGTGTCTGTGTACTCTATGTCTATGTACATTGTGTCGATGTACTATGTGTCTATGTACACTGTGTCTATGTACACTGTGTATGTGTACTCTATGTCTATGTACACTGTGTCGATGTACTATGTGTCTATGTACACTGTGTCTATGTACACTGTCTATGTACACTATGTCTATGTACACTGTGTCTATGTACATTGTGTATATGTACACCGCTAACTACAGGATTTTTGTAAAGTCTCACTACACTTTGTGTGTAGAACAATTTTGAAAAAACATTAAGTGCATGACGTCATAACAATGTGTTAAAAATTAAATTCCTTATAGTAGTCACTGCTATGGTCTAACGCTGTTTTCTGGAAGCTGGAAAGTACCAGTGAATTAACTTATTCAAAAAAATTATATCCGTAATGCGATGATGAGGACTGTTTATCAGGAAATATTGTTATAAATTTTTGAACAACTATCCTTGTGTATCGATCGCCATATCGAAACACTTAGTCAACCCCTTACAATGTCTTCTTTTTGGTATTGATAACACCATTCTGTTTGGAGTGCAAAGAATTATTCCAGCAGACGACAGCCATCCGCTGCAAATTGCTTCACCATGGACTGTTGAGAACATTTTTTTATGATGTCATGTACTTAATTTTTCAAAATTGTTCTACTTACTAAGTGTAGTGAGACTTTACAAACACCCCGTAGAATCTCTTTGCGAGTGTCGTAAGCTCTGTATTAATGTGGTATCTATGTATTAGAAAGCATGCATGATATTCCTCAAACCCCACGCAGGCGTAATCACTCCAACGACTATTAGGAACATATCATCCTCATTACAACACCACATAATCACTCGATTGCTAACTGTATTCGGAAAAATCGCAGCGTCATTATTGCATAACTACTGACTGCATTTATAGCTTGCTGGGGAATCCGTACTATGCTCACTTGATGTACATGCATATGTCTGCTTAACAAGTTTGCCAATACCTTTTGTTCTGAGAGCGACATGTCCCTTATATAAATAGCAAATGCTTTTAAGCGTTTATTATTTGCTGTCTGTGTTATTTGTGCCGTGCCTCCGTGACTTTTTAAGTGCTGGCAAATGACCTGTTGTTTTAATGCCATTTTCTGGAGAACTGTAAATGGCATTTCGTTTGCTCGTTTCTGCTTGTTCCTGGCTTTTCCTTGTGTGATCTTTTGTTTCCAGGAAAACTGATATCAATATTCTGACTACACCGTTTACACTCACGTAAGAAGAAAAGGCGCCATGCAGGGTTGTGCAGAATAATCTCGGGTTGTTATCTGATTATTTTGAAAGGTGAGGCACAAGAGGAGTATTTAAATCAATGCTTGTAGGATTGCGTTGCCTTGTCAATATCTATCAATCTTCTTCTTTGTTCGTTCGAAAAGTTTTTACTGCGAAATTGCGTTCTGCTTGTCTTGTCTGTCTGTCTGCCCGCCTGCCTGCCGCAATTTCCATCCGTTCACCTCTGCCTTCCTTCCGCCAGTATGTCTGTCCGTCCGTCATCCGTCTGTCCTTTCACCAGTCAGAGCCGGCTAGAGATCGATCCGTCAGTAAGTCAGGTAGAGCCCTGTAAAGGTCCTATAGACCATTTCAGTGCCATCTTTCTGACATTCAATGACACAATGTACATAAGCTGCATTTCGTTCTCTGATATGCAGCTTTTCTTTGACCTATTTTGCTCGTAACCATAGACATATACACTCGTGTGTGTGTATATAACATACTTATAACATAATGCTGAATGAATGTGTTAACTACAAACCTGACTTTATTTCCCTGTTAATGTCTTTATGTATTGGGACGGAGTTAGTGTTTGTACCGAGTGACCTCACGGCTTTGGTAAGGTCTTAACAATAGGTCACTGAAATGAAAATTAGTTTCATGTCCATTACAGGTCGTCCCAAGCAAACCCGGCGTGTATTGGCTGTTCATGATATTCTAGGCAATGAATGAATCACCAAGAAACGAGAAGTAGATTGTGAGCTTTACCAGAACACGATTACAAGTAACAACATGGACGTTGCGGCTAAAGCCTTCGTCAGCATAGAACAAACAAACACAAATCGTCACAGCTACTCTAAAAACACTACATGCAAATATGAAAGTTACTTATCTGTGTCCTTGTTTGGCTGAATACGTCTTCAGCCACTATCAGTGGGAGAAATTTTCTAGGCAACGCTACGTCAATAATGTGCTACTGTATCTGAATGGCCGATGCTCATATCATTGAGAATGATAATGCAAAGTTACATTAGATTGCGTGCTTGTGTTCGCTGGCTATGAACTCCAATGCAAGATCCTGTATGCCGGATGAAGACATCATATTGTCCAACATCAGTGTGATGTCTTACCGGACCTGAGGTTTGCGTGAGTATCCGTTGTCCCATATCAGGCTTATTGGTGTGCAAACTGGTGGTTCCTCGCCGTGCAGGCAGATGCTTTCCGGCTTCGGAAGAATCAGCGATCCTATGACGTTAGCCAGGACCCTGAAGGGGTCTGCTGCCCAGGACGCACGGCTGGGATATCTGGAAATATTTTGTGAAATGAAGGCGGCCGGCATGAATTTGACCACATCGACCCTGGGCTGCACATTAATCTATAGCAACATGCGTCTAGCAACATATGCCCTATGCGCATTCAACCAAGTAAAAGAGTCCGTTATCTGTGTATTATTTACAACATATCAGTACATACTTAAAGCCAAGCGTGAATTCTACGAAACTCATGTGGGGCGGCGGTGATGCAATATCTTGCACGCTTGTAAACCCACCCGGTCGTCATATGTTTGAAACCCCATCGATGTGGATTGATTTATTTGACCAGGGTTTTCAAGTCTTCCTAACACAACATATATGACAGAAAGTTGATGGGGAATAAAAGCGACCGATGTTGTATTGATTACATCAACGATCAAGCTCCAGTTAGTCTATATAAATATGGAACTATCACCATATATCCCGGACGCATCA
>JACEFZ010019948.1:0-22500 GCA_014155875.1 Cepaea nemoralis | reverse complement strand
ACTACTACTACTACTACTACTACTACTACTACTACTACTACTACTACTACTACTATTACTACTACTACAACTTCTGTTGCTACTATTTCTGTTGCTGCAGCTATTCTTGTAAACTAGTGGAAGCATGACAGATAAATATGTGAATTGTTAAATATGTGAATTGTTAAATATGTGAATTGTTAGACATTTCTGTATACCAGGTCACCACACAACGAAGTCAGGATAACTAATTCGGCTCCTCGCAAACTTTATTTCTCACATCATTTTCTAGCAAGTCTTAAAGCTACCCAGTACTCATTTCACGAGACGGTTTGTACCGGTGAAAAATAAATATACTCTCTCTGCAGGAATTTGAACCCAGACCACTGTGTTGGCTAGCAAGCACTAGTCACTATGCCATCGCAGTTACAGGTTGATTTACTATAATAAATCGTGCATATGTTGTACATATCCTAGCATTTATTGACTGTTTGTGGTTGTCTAGACCTACGCTCAGTGATTTACCACTGCTTTCTGAGCGGCCGGCTCTTATACCATTGCGAAAATCAACGCAAAGCAATATGCGCCCATATCGCCCAGAACTGACTTCGAACTCGGTATGGTAGGATTGTGAAATTGCGTTCACTACCCCTAAGTCACAAACATGTCTTTATTGTAGCAACTTATAAACAGATCTCTTCCGTTTTTCGATTGCCTTATCCGTTAATGTCGAGTGAAAGGATACTAATGACAAGTTGTAAGTAGAGATGTTGATGGCTTTGCGTGTAATTTAAAAACCTAGCACCTTAATGTTGTTCAATGAGTCTTTGCCATTGCTCGCAGCAATCATTTGACATCGTACTTTATCATGAAGATCTCTCATTTACCGTCTGATGTGTTTCCGTTGTGAACATTCAAGAATAACCCGTTCATCTGTCTTGCCTGTCTGCCTGCTAGAGAAATAGATCATTTGATTGCATTTTTATTACTTTTCACCAGAGTCAGCTGTCTGAGCCTCTTATGTCTTTTTAAATCTTTTATATCAGCATAGTCTCTGTCATTGATTTCTGTAATTTTACCACAACGCAGCTTGTTCAGGTATCTTAGCATAGTATTTGCAAAGCCATTTAATGGCCAGTTGAGAGTATCCTATGTCAAGTCGTGATTTACAGATTAAATGTGCATAACAACTTTGTGTATTTTTCGTGAGAACTGAATAATTGCGTTGCTTTTGTTGTTATTAACTGTTACCGTCTCTCTATGTGATGTTTTTTTTTTTTTTTTTGAAATTACAGAACTACGGACATTCATCTAATTGATTTGCATCGTGATGTTTGCATTTATAATGTTATTGTGGAACATTATTTGCTGCATAATTGAGTAGATGAAAGAATTGATTAAACGAAACCTATTAAATGCGTTTAGAATTAGAATCACAAATTGTTTTATATTCTGGGACAATACAAAAGTCGTGATCATCATCATCAGGCACCATGCAAATAAGCGTTAGTGATCTTTTGTCACCATTTCACATGATCACCTGTCTCGGATCAGGTGGGTATTCTTGTCCCGACTTTGCTATGTGGTCAAGCATTCAAGTGTCATCTCTTTTGTTTTTCACTTGCTCTTTTCCCATCACGTTTGTTTAGCAGCACAACCTACTAGTATATGAACAGATTTTCAAATAACTGATGCATGTCTTCAATCTGACGCATTGTGTAATGGCTACATCATAGGTTGATTTGGCATTAGCGCGATCGGTCAAAGTTTCAATACCAGCACTGGTCTCTCGCAACGAGAGGGATAAACTGGCCCTCTATTCCTCGGTTCAATCAGGCCTGCCGAAATGTGATACCCCTAACACTTCACAATCCCAAAGCACGTTCCTGCTACGGGGCGTGATTATTGTGTTATCTGTTGTGTATTGTATTGGCTCTGTGGCGAAGGGATTACAAATACAGTTCGTAATCCCGCATTCGGCGTTCGAAACACAGCTGCAGGCGATTTGGAAGCTTTGCTTTGATTTTCATACAATGGTAAGAGTGCCGGTCGTTCAGAAAGCAATGGCAAACTACTGAACGTAAACGTGTTCAAGAATCACAAACATCCAAAAAATGCTGGAGGTGACTGCTACGTCCTGTAAAAGATATAAACTAACTGTTTTCTGATTGATATATACCTGCAGCGAAATTAGATGTAAATAAGTACATGCTCAAAGAGTTAACATTTCTTTCAATGATTAGTTCCTATTTGTTGTCCCATCTAGTCAATTATTTTCTTCTCAATAGTGGTTTAGGTCATTTTGTGTTGAAACGTTGTCTGCCATTCGCATTACTGCTTTTCACGGAAGTCACGCATTCGTTCTTCAACAAATCCTTTGTAAACATTCATATTATATTTCAATGCACAATTATTGTCTGTTTTAATGTCATAATTTTTTATTTTTATTTATGTTTGGATTGTTCTTGACAAAGGTGGCAACTACTGAAAAGTCGGACAGTTTTGTGTTTTAGTCATACTTGGTTTATTCATACATATCTTATTTTTATTATATTATTATATTATTTTCTTCTATTTACCCCTACTTTGATCATTCTGTTTACCTGACTTGAGTCCCCCATCATATATTTACATGTGTTTGTGTATAATGTGTGCCCATGGGATCTAAATGCTTTTTGTTTAATTAAATATTACTTTTTGCTAGGAATTTCACAATATTGGATCAGACGCCTAATTGTATTCATTTCTTTTGGTTCAGAAGGGCCACAGCTAAATCAACAGTATTACAAACTATACAGGAAATTAAGTTACAAATTAGTCCTCATACTCTCTTCTTGCCGTCTCCGTGGGAAAGGCGTTACGGATGCAGTTTGTAATTCCGCATACCTGCGTTCAAATCACGGTTGCGACCGATTTGGCAGCAGATCGTGTCGCGCTGGATTTTAACGTGATGGTAACGGAGTCTGTCGTTCAGAAAGCAATGGCAAACTACTGAACGTAAACTTGCCAAGACACCAGCAACAGCAGTTGACACCGAGGTCCTGTAAATAGGATATGGGGAAAAAACATCTCATCTCATTCCACGCATACCGTGTGGTGTCGAGGTGAAACGAAACCAGTGGGAGAGTACCCGTTTATAGGATTTATATATCGAGATTCCCAGGGACTCTGTTATTCCCTCTGTCCATAGTTTAAATAATCGGCCTCTTCTTCTGTGTCGATTTGGTCTGTATATGATTGTGTGTTGCGGTATACTGTCAGTTGGTAGCTTAGTTATTTGGGCGACCCATTTAACTAGCTTGTTCTAATAAAAATCCAGCGCTGCTATAACCCTAACTTTAGTTCTGATCTCATCATGTATGATTTTCTCTCTTCTTGATACTTTGCGTGTTCATCTCAGGAATCTCATTTCCGTTGTAATTTTCATTTTCTCTTTTTCTGTCATTGTCCAGGTTTGGCATTGGTAGCATAGAGTTGGTAGAAGATTGTGTTGTATTTTGCTTTTTTTGTGTCTACTGATACGAGTTTGTTCTTTAGTATTAGTGCCATTTGTCAAATACGTTGATTTGCTTAATTGCATCTATTTTCAATCTCATCTTCTGATTTGCCTTTTGATAACATTATACTTGCTAAGTACTTGCATCTCTTTACTTGTTTCAGGGGGTCTTCTTTTAAACGAATCTTTGTTCTATGTTATTCTTTGGTTATAGTCATTAACTCTGTTTTACTGGTGCTGATTTTCATTATATGTTTCTTACACACTTCGCTTAGATTATTTAAGTGGACTTGTAATTCTGCAACACGTTGCAACGATGTACAGACCAGATGGAAACAGAGCAAGAGGCCGACCACGTAAACGTTGGACAGAGGGAATAGCAGAGTCCATTGGAATATCGATATATGAAGCCCATAATCGGGCACTCTCACGAAGTTTATACTTAACCTCGACACCGCAAGGTACAAGAGGAAACTGATGAGGAGAGATGAGATGAGATTTGCAATGGTATGAGTGTTGGTCCATGGATATGGTTTTCTACACATTCACGCAATATCAGCGATGTTGTACATCACATTTCAGCTGAAGTACTATTTTTTCCCCCTTGAGATAACATGATGTATAAATCTGCAGCATGTACCTGGCGAGATGTGCCGAAATATGTCAGGATAGAAATCATGCACTATTTTATTTATGACGTCTGTGTTTACATTCACTAAGGGAATATATAATTTTGAATATCCATGAAATGTCGATTGCTCTCTGTATACCTGCCAGCAACGTATAGTAACATTACATGAACTAAGAAATATTACAGCATGCTATGTATACCTGCCAGCAACCGAAAAATAACATGTACATGACGTCAGAAATATTTCAGTATTCTCTATATACCTGTCAGCAACGCACAATAACATGCACATGTAGTAAGAAATATTACAGCGTTCTCTGTATACCTGCCAGCAACAGAAAAATAACATGTAAAAAAAGTCAGAAGTATTACAGCATTCTCTGTATACCTGCCAGCATCGCACAATAACATGCACATGAAGTAAGAAATATTACAGCATACTTTGTATGTCTGCCAGCAACAGAAAAATAACATGTACATAAAGTCAGAAGTATTACAGCATTCTCTGTATACCTGCCAGCATCGCACAATACCATGCACATGAAGTAATAAATATTACAGTATTCTCTGTATATCTGCCAGCAACGCACAATAACATGCACATGAAGTGGTAAATATTACAGCATTCAACCGTGACCTAGGAGGTCAGCATGGCCGGATGGATAACAACACTCGCTGTTAAACACCCTGTGTATTGATGCAGACTTAGCGGGTTCGAACCATACACCTGTCAATTGGACTAACATCTTGAATTCTCATTATTGACTTGGGAACGTAAATTACAAGTACCTCTGAAGTCGGAGTGGGTACACTGGAAGTCAAGGGACTCTAGTAAAAGGGAAAGTTAATCGACACGCAACAATCAGTCAAGTGCACTAGAAATAGCAGCTCGTGTGTGGACTATGGTTGAGTTCAAAGCGAGCGAACCAAACCAAACACTGAGGTATAGTATATGTGACATCTGACCATTTCTCTCCGTTACATTGGCTTTTAAATGTAAATGCTGAAATCCACACATAAACAGTAATAAGAAGTATCTAAATAGAAGGAAAATAAAACCATTCTCTTCAATTAGCCGAATGGAAAATTCACCTTAATTAGTAGAGTAACTCAGCGGTGGTACAAAAACACAATCCTGGACTGAGCATTATTTTTATTTTCACTTTCGCGTAGAATGTCCAGCCGATAGATCATGTTGTTCTAGAACATCCGACTGTGTGTAGTGTGTATCAGTTAATGACTGCAAAACAAGGAATTATGTTCACGTTTTTTAGTTGCATATCCTCTATAGAACATTGCAGTCAACCCAAGGATTTATTGTCAATTTTACATTCTGTAGTTTGGAATTGCATTATGAAAGGTCGAAGCCAAATGCCATCGATATCATCACAACGCGATCTGCTTCCAAATCGGACTTGCTTCGATTCAGTATGGTGAGGAATTATGACACTGCATTTCAATAACCTCTGTCAAAGAGAAATGAATGATTGGAGTTCATTGACAGAATGGGAAAATAAGCTCACATTTCGGGAAACGTGAGAAAATATAAAGAACGATAGCTTGGGTGACATAAATGTTTGACAGCTATAGAATTATAACGTCAGACGAGGCAGCTTGTACCGGCCCAGTGGTTCTGTAATCGAATCACTTTTAGACGGGGATTTTGTTTCCATTGACCTAGTTTTCTACATTGACCCAACCTACATTTGGCACCTGGAAGTAATCTGGGAAGTGAATGTTGTCGGTGTAACACTAACATCATCATCTATTGGGTGCCGGTCGGTCTATGCATCATGTGACCAATGAACCTAACGTCATGACAACAGGTTGCTTTCTTTACTTACTTTATATCATCATCATTATCATCATCATCATCACCTGGTCATTTTAACACCGTCTGTGTATGTCCTAATGTCATTTCCCTCTTCGAGGTATTAGCACTTGTATGGTCTTATATAGTTGTTGAATTCATAGTATATATTATATAGTTCATTAATAAGGTGATACATTTCACTAGTAAAGGTAACCTACATGTGTTTTGCTGGCTGAGTCCGCTCTTTCTTGCTTATTTCTCGAACTATAGCGACTTCTGTGGAGAAGAGGTAGCGAACGCGATCTGCAATCTCGCATTCCCCAGTCTAAATCAGCTGCAGGCGATTTGGAAGTAGATTGTCGTGTGTTGATTTTCAGCAATGGTATGAGCGAAGATAGATAAGAAAACAATGCCAAACTGCTGAACGTAAACTTGCCTGCTAAATCTCAAACAGCCAAAACTGATGGGTTTGATTGCAACGTCCTGTAAAGGACATGAAACTAACATGGTAACGCACTTAAAATGGTCAGGTAAAAGGCCTTTTCCAACTACATAAAAAGTTCAAATTGCGTTAGTCGTTGGCCGTTAATCACGGTTCCAATTTCACAGCAAATGGTCACCCTCATAATGCTCATTTCCTGTGCCAGTGAATAGTATACAAAATGCTTCTCACTGCCCCATGTGAAAAGTGGAACACAAACAGCAGCACTGACAAACCACAGCACGCACAGGCAAGTACATGCACACGGCCGCTGCCAGAATGCCAACACAACAGTCTGCCACGAAAATTACAGTTCATCGTTGATGGAAGCGGCAGTCACTAGAAAAGCGGCAGCTTCGTACACAATACAAATTGTGTATATGGCGCTAGTTTCATAAATTTTTGATTACAACAAACAAAACTCAATAGAGGATGTGGTTATTATTATGGCTAAGACTTTTACTTCCCACATAATTTTCTGATACTCATTTTAGACTGAGTCGACCTAGAAGCTAGTATTGACTGGTAAAATATCTTATATTTAGCTGGAGATTCGAACTTTTCACCAAATGGTTGGAAGGCAGGAGTGCAAGCCACAGTGCTATAGCAGCTCCCGTAGCGAACTCAGTGCATTTTTTGCCCGTTCCTTTACACAACCAGATTGAAATTATTGTAAGTACTGATAACTGCCACAAATGTATCCTTGATTTCTAAAACGTTACATCATTATTGCGACATGTGATGTCCAGCCTAAACAATTAACAGACGACATTGCAGATATCTTGAGCATGAGATTGCAAGTCACAGGGGCAATAGCAAGAAGAGATCGAGCACATTTTCAGGTGTCGTAACAAGACGCCGGGTCTGTGGCTAAGGGGTTACGGGCGGGACGCAATTCGTAATCTCACCTACCGCGTGCGAAACACAACTGCGGGCGATATGGCAGCAGACCGCCTTGTGTTGGCTCTTTTTATTTACAATGGTATGAGAGCCGGTCGTTCGGAAAGCAATGGTATATACTTTGTTTGTTTGTTTTTTAATATTTTTTTAAAGTTGCTGGAGCTAAGTCCTGTAAAGAATATGCTAAAAAAAATAAATCCCTTACGGGACTTTGCAGTCAATACCAGCATTTTCCAGCTGTTGTTGATGTACTAGGCATGTGTTACGTTCAGTAGTTTGTCATTGCTTTCTGAACGACCGGCTCCCATACCAGCACGTTATAACACAACGCGACACGATCAGCTGCACACATCGGTCGCAGCTGAGCTTCGAACGCCTGGTACCCGGCTCACGAACAGCGTTCGCAAGCCTTTATACTGCAGGTAAATTTGGCAGAAATCACATACAACCATATATGTGGGGTTGACTACGACGCCCTGTAACTATACAATGCGGGCGATGTTCTCAAAGAACCTGCTATATGATGATGGTGATGATGATTATGATGATGATTATGATGATGATTATCATGAAGATGGTCATGTGTTGGTAATGATGATGATGATGATGATGATGATGATGATGATGATGATGATGATGATGATGATGATGATGATGATAGTGAAGTCGTAGAATGTTAAGCAGGCTGGTTATATTAATTTGCGCTAACCCTTTTTGCGGCTTGGAAGATGAATTATTAATATGATTAGTTGACATTATTCAAGTTTAGTCAGTTATGTTAATATAATGGCATATAATGCTAGTGGCAATTTTTCGTATACCTTTTTATGAATAAAGAGTTATTTTTCGCAGTTACAGCATTAATTATTCGTATACCACTGACTCACAGCAAGGTGCTAGAAGAAACACAAATAACTAATTTCATTTTAAAGTTATCTGGAAATTATGACAGCGGGCTACCCCGGATCTTCTTTAGATGTCTGATCTGTGGTAGCTACTGGCAAACTCTACCCTGTTTAATTGTGTGCGTGTGTGTGTGTGTGTGTGTGTGTGTGTGAGTATGTGTGTGTGTGTTTATTTGCTTTTTCTCCGCTCGCTGCATAGATGGCAATACTGCAGGATGATCTACATTGTATTTCCACACGGAAATATTGGTTAATAAATAAATTAAAAAGTTAATTGCATATCCTTAACAGCACCGTCGCAGTCAACCCCAACAAATTTTTTGGCTGTTTGTGATCTCTTGACAAGTTTACGTTCAGTTGTTTGTCAATGCTTTCTGAACCACCGGTACCCATTCCATTTTATAAAAAAACAAAACCAACGCAAGGCAGTCAGTTGCCAAATCGCCCGCAGCTGTGTTTCGAACGTGATATGCGTGATTACAAACTGCGTCCGTAAACCCTTCGTCGCAGAGCCGGCCCATTATCACTAAAATACCACACATCTTGAAATTGAGTGTTGATTCAGTTGGTCAAGATATATTTCCCATCTCACTGTATAGATGGCAATACTGCAGGATTGCTCTACGTCGTACTGATGTAGTCAACACTGGCATGCTGGTGAATAAGATAGACGAATGGAAGCCTCGTTGAAGTACTAGATGAACTCCCGCTCGTCATAGGTTCGAATCCACATCGCAGCAGATTGGAATGTTAATGAAAATATTACTTTGGCCACTAGGTTGGTCCAGCCTAAAATGGCTACCGGGATATGTGGTGGTGAAGACAAGGAGGAAATTGTGATACTGAAGATCCGCCATTAAGTGCCAATTTGTTTGTACAAATTATAGGTCAATCACCATATGTCAAATTCGATTAAGGCGATTAAAATGGTTCTACGTTTTATATAAATATATATATATATATATATATATATATATATATATATATATATATATATATATATATATATATATATATATATATATATATATATATATATATATATATATATATATATATAATTCAGTTATTTTTATTCCACATATTTCACATTGTGGATAAGAAATTATCCAACCCTAACAGTCAAGATTGTGGTATGCCATTAACTGGTTCTGTCGGTCTGCCTGGCCTAGGGGTTAACATCTTTCTCCGTAATCCCGTATATTCTCGTGAGCAACGTAATCTGCGCGAGAATCGGTAGCGGTTCTCGCCGTGTTGGTAACTTACGGGGTATGTGAGCCGGTCGCTCAGAAAGCAATGGCAAACTATTGAGCGTAATCTTGCCAAGTACATCAACAGCAGCTGAATAATGCTGATGTTGACTGCAACCGTCCTGTAAGGGATATGCAACAACAACAAAATTAACTGGTTATATTCTTACCTTTTCTGTTTTCTTGGATGGATCTCTTTTCACAAAACTGTAGCCTTCGTAATCGTCATATTTACATTCTCTCTCTCTCTCTCTCTCTCTCTCTCTCTCTCTCTCTCTCTCTCTCTCTCTCTCTCTCTCTCTCTCTCTCTCTCTCTCTCTCTCTCTCTCTCTCTCTCTCTCTCTCTCTCTCTCTCTCTCTCTGGATATGCCAATCAAAATTTCATTTATCTTGTCCTTGTGGTTGTGCTGTGTGATCTAGTAACACCCACAGCTGTCAATAACCCAGCGTTGATTTTCCTTTCTGTTCGTTATGTTCCCAGCATTCTCCAATAACTATCGCCACGGAATAAATTTTCTTCATCGTTACGTTAGCAACAGCCCAGCATAAGCATCGATACAGACGTACCGATGACATGCAGCTTTTCATTACGCTGATGTTTCTTGCTTGTCATGAATATGTGCTTTTCAAAATGTTGATTATTCAAGTAATAGAGTACATAGTATGCAAAGGATTAATAATTGTCGCAATTGTTCAGTTTTCTTATAATTAACTGTATTATTCACTCTTCTCCATTACAGTTTACTTTCTACATGTTTCGTCTTTGTGGCGTATCATTCAGTACTAATACATTGATTTATGTATTCCTGCCCTGGCGCTAGACATTTACCTTTTTGATGTCTCTTGCTTATTTCCATACATGTATTCGGTAAGCTAATTACGCATTCACTTAGCTATGCATTTTGTTTGTTTGGTATGAATGATGTTATTTGCGTTTATTACTGGCCTTGCATGTTGTTATTTATTGACTGTTTTGTAGTTAATATTTTTTTTTTCGGGTGGCAGATTATATGCCGCATAGTTGCATTACACGCTTCAGTAAGTAGGTCAGTTCGGTTCAACACGGGGTTTCCTTCCCAACACATCCTTAGTAGGAAATCCCTGGTGGTTCTGAATGCTTGATCTGTTTCCAGCAAATAGAATGGGGTAAAAACACGTGTTTTTCCTGGCGTTTCCAATTAATAGATAACAGGTTTAACGGACCAGAAATGTTTTAATTTGTTTAGGCATGACATAAAAGGATCATCCATTAATGTAACGTTATACACCCGTTGTTCAATTAATGTACTTCAAATACAACATCAGGAATAGAAGTTACACAATACAAGGTTCTATTTATGTGATCCTCAAAAATGCAACAATTAAACAGCATAACAGATGATAATAAAAATTACCATTAAACACTATAAAAAATAGACGCTAAAGATTAATAGTGGCTAGTAATACGCATGCTGTTGTAAGAATACACAATCAAAATACCCGTATTACAAGCTGCTGCTACTGCTACTGTTGTTGTTGCCTTCTTCTTCTTCTTCTTCTTCTTCTTCTTCTTTTTTTTTCTGTTTCTCCTCCTCCTTATCATTATCATCATCATCGTCATCATCCTCCACGTCATCCTCTCTTTCCTTTATCTTCTTCTTAACCCCTCCACTTCCATCATCTTCTTATTTTTTCTACTTTTTTATCTTATTTCCCATCTCTTAATTCATTCTTCCATCTCCTCTTTCTCCGTCACTTTCTCCCATCCCAACCTCTCTCGTCGTCTTTGTTTGATTCATATGCTTCTCTTTTTTCCCCTGCTGGACGTGCTGTTTCTTTCTCTACTCTTCTTCTGTGGCTCTGATTCGTTGTTTGATACATCTACTTCTTATTTTTACATACTGGCTTGATGGTCAAGATCATGTAACTCACATAAGTTTCCAATATTGCTGCCTGCGATACCTCCTGCTCTTATCTGACAACGGTTCAACATTATAATAACTTACCAGGTCTTATGAACATAACAAAGTCAACACGCACTTAAAATATGAAAGACCAGAGTTGGTGTCAAAGCAGCCGTATTAAGGACATGAAACAAGTATCAAAGATTAGTGAAGAAGAAGTTTAATGTAACACATTAACACTGCTATATAGCCTCGATCAGAGCCTATGGCTTACTGACAAGTGTTATAAAATTTCAAAGCCACTTGATTTTAAAACGACATAAAAGTAACATGCTTTGAGGAAATACGAAAATCTTGGTACGGTTTAAACATGTGCATTGTGGACATTTTATGTGTGTGTCTGTTTGCAAAGAAAGAATGTCACAACAATATACAATAAAATAATTCCTTTGTAACGTCAACATGAAACCCGCCGAAGAAAGATATATGCGCAAATAATGAGAATCTGTGCAATATTACTTCATTCAGCATGAACGTTATTTCTAAGCTTAATTTTTCTTAAGCACGTGAACTGTAATAGTTCTATCAATGGAATACCCCAGAGAAGAATGTTAAGTTAAACACTGACTTTGAAGAGACAACTGTAAAACATATCATTCAATACAGCGGTATAAAATAACAACATACCTTTATGTAGCACATTAATGAGCACCCATCATCTCTAAAAAGATGACGTTCGACCCAGATTTACATACGATCATTTCAAAATGATCTTCACGATCTTTAATTGTCAGTGCTAATGGGCGAGTCTTGAAAAAGGAGAGCCTGGCATATGAGACTACGACCTCCAGCATGAGAATGGAGGTGGAGGCAGTAACAGCGGCATTCCGGTGGCTAGAGGAGACTACTGCAACACACGCTGTGTTCATTACGGATTCAAAGAATATGCTTAGCAAGGTGGAGAAAGGATTGTTTCGTGTCGCTTCAGAGGTCACAGATTGTGAGAATTGTATGGATATTTTGCCCTGGCCATTTGGGTGTACGGGGGAATGAACAGGCTGATAGGCTAGCAGGGAATGCACCTCTTGGTGGTATCTTGCCTATGGACAAGGGGGAGGTGGTCGTGCGCCTGTGGGAACAGGTGGAGAAGGCGGAAGAACAGACTGAGAACCCATATGTGGAAAGAATGAGATTGCGGGGGATCGGCAGGGGTTCTGGAAGGATCTCAAAACTGAGAGGGAAGACCAGGAGAACATTTAATCAGATAGCGGTGGGAACGATTAGTAGTATGGCTCTTCGCTGGTTGTTGAACGAGGGGACTGAGCACGTATGGGAATGTCCTGAGTGCAGTGATGTCGGTTATTGACTCAATTCAACTCAACTAACTGTGAGTCTAGATCTCGTTAGTAATTCGAAATAAGTGCTTGAATTCAATTTAAAACACAAATCAAATGAAACATCTCTGTAAATTAAACACACTAATGTAAAGTATGAAAGCCTAAAAGACACTCATACCCCAAACAGAGCTGACAAACTTGAGGAACCACAATGATAAGTACAGTGCACGAATCCCGTTGCACCTTTGATTCTACAGATTTGAGTGTGTTTACATATTCTCTCATTTATTAGGTTTAATAATGTTGAGTTGAGTCAAGAGCAGTCATCAGTCGCGCGCAGTCCTCATCTTCAACAGCCATTGAAGAATCCAAATACTAATTGTGCCCATTGTAATCTCACTATATGTCCGTATTGCTTTACCTCTGAGTGACGACTGTCGACCACTCCTCTGATCACGTCTGCTGGTGCATTCACTCTAGACTAGGGGTGGGCAAACTACGGCCCGCGGGCCGCATGCGGCCCGCCAAAGTGATTTTATGCGGCCCGCGAGGGGATTTAGAAATTTAAAAAATTTAATTCGTTTTTAACTTATTTTGTTGAATTTTACAGAATTTCATGTACCGTTATGATGTGTGTCAATAACAAACGTAAGATTGAAGATGAATGCCGTGTTTTTAATGATGAATGGACAAATAAGTACTGTTTTATAAAAGTTGGTAGTAAATCAGTTTGCTTGTTGTGTCTTGAGTCAGTGGCTGCCTTCAAGGAGTACAATTTAAAAAGACATTATCAAACAAAACATTCCGATTTCGAATACAATTTAACGACAGAAGAGAAGAAAAGGAAATGCCTTGAGTTGGTGAAAAATTTGGAGAAACGGCAAACTGTTTTCACTAAACAGTCGTCAATTCAAGAAGCTGCAAATGAAGCTAGTCTTGTGCTGTCACACAGAATTGTAAAACAGAACAAGCCATTTTCTGATGGCGCTTTCATCAAGGAATGTTTGCTAGATGCAGCAAACATTATGTGTCCAGAACACACACACAAAAAAACCAGATTTGACAACATTACTTTATCAAGGAGAACTATGGTCAGACGTGTTGACAAGATAAGTGACAATTTGATGCATAAACTTCAAGATGCAAGTAAACAATATTTGTGGTACTCTCTTGCATTGGATGAGAGTACCGATGTACATGATACTGCCCAATTATTGAAATTTATACGTGGAATAAACACTTATTTCAAACTCACTGAAAAGTTACTGAGTGTTGAGTCACTCAAAGACACAACCACAGGCCACGATATATTCAATGCTGTTACTAACTGTATTGAAAGAACTGGGTTGGTTTGGAACAAGATGGCAAGTTGTTACAACTGACGGAGCTCGTGCATTGACTGGAAAAAAATGTAGGTCTGGTAAAGTTGATAAGTGATAAGATTAAAGCAGAATATCCAGACCACACATTATTACCACTTCACTGTGTGATTAATCAAGAAAGTCTGTGTAAAACTGTTTTGAATATCATGCATGTTATTGACCCAGTTGTCAGTGCCATCAACCTCACAGATCAAGAGGACTTAATTACAGACAGTTCAAGTCATTACTTGACGATTTGGAAACTGAACATTCCGATATCCTGAACCACACCAATGTTCGATGGCTGAGTCTCGGCAAGGTGTTGAGGCAAGTGTGGGAACTCAGAGAAGAAATAGTGATGTTCCTAGTGATGAAGGGCATTGCATGTGACTTTAATACTAACATTGTCAATAAAGAATGGCAGTTAGACTTTATGTTTGCCATTGAAATTATGGAAAAGTTAAATGAACTGAATGTCAAACTTCAGGGCAATGGTGTGTTTGCACATGAATTGTATGTATATGTAAAATCATTTCAGGCAAAACTCTCACTGTTCTCCAGACAAGCAAGTGAAAAAAGATTTTGTCACTCCCCTTTGCTGAAACAAGAAACCATTTCTGGTGAAATGACTGAAAAATACAAAGCCCAATTAGATGCATTGATTGAAGAATTTGGATGGAGATTCCAAGATTTAAAGAAATTAGAGCCATAGTTCAATATTCTCAGTTCACCTTTTAGTGCAGAAGCTGATACAGCCACAGAGGACATACAGTTGGAGCTGCATGACTTACAAGCAGATCATGACCTGAAAGAGAAATTCAAGACAGATGGTTTGCTGGATTTCTATGGATCTTTATCACAAGAATCATTTCCCAACTTGAAAAACTTTGCAGCTAAACTTTTATCATTGTTTGGATCAACATCCATTTGTGAACAAGCATTCTCTTGCTTGAATATCAACACATCTAAGAATAGGTCTTTATTGTCTGACCGCACCTTGCATGCTGTCATGCGAATTTCAACAAGTAAACTTGCTCCAGATTTCAAGAATATTGTCAAAAATTGCAAGCAGTTACATACATCTCATTAGACATCAACAATTGTAGTAACAATGTAGTCGCTGTGTGTCTAAATTAAAGCCATTGATAGATAATAAAGAATATTTGTTATAATGACAAGTTGTAAAATCGTGTTAACAAATTAGTAAATGTTTGTCCATATTCTCAATTATAATGTATAAGTGTATAAGTAAAATAAAATTACAATAATTAGTCATTTATACTGCTTAATAACCTATAAATAATTAATAATTACTTATTGTGATAGGTTACTCTAAACAAAATGTATAATATATATATATATATATATATATATATATATATATATATATATATATATATATATATATATATATATATGCGGCCCGCCAATAGCTTTACATTTGTCAATGCGGCCCTCCACACGAAAAGTTTGCCCACCCCTGCTTTAGACCATGATTGTCTGTCTATCTGCTCTTCCGCATTATCCGCATGCTCCCAGAGGGCCATCACCACATCTGGCCTTTCTGGGGTTTTCTACTGATTGTTAATTTAGCCTCAGCCTGCGTTCTTCGATTTCCAACGTCTAATGAGCGTAGCATGCACGTTGTTCCTCTTTGTTTTTCGCTCTAAACCGAAATGACCATATGTTCTATCAACTATCCCAGGTTCAAAGAGGGGGGGGGGGGGGGGGGGGGTCCGGGGGTTGGAGCGGTCAACAATTCTCGGGTTTCTTATTTTATTAAGACCACACTTTGACTCCGAGGTCGATCCAACCTGAAATAGGTACCAGGAAATGTGTTGGAAAGTAGATCCGACATGTATAATTTCAGACTCCTTCACCCACCGAGTTCCACATTTATTTACAAAGCCAGGCGTTTAGAACCATATGCCAGATCCAGTTGCTGTGGCTTAGGGGATTGTGAGTGGCAGTTTTAGAATTATCCGACATAACGTGCCGAGGATTCGAAATCAGCTGCGGGCTATTTGGAAGTAAGACTGCTTTGCGTTGATTACGATGTTATGACCGTTCCGAAAGCAATGGCAAATTATTGACTAACATTGGGTAGTGAATGCAGACAATACATGATGGAGTTGATTGCCACGTCATGTAACAAACATGCAATTACATTTAACCATATGCCCACTGCGCCTTAACGGAGTCTATTAAGGTGTCTGGAAGTATGTTAGGGAGTGTAAGGGAGGCAGATGTGGTTGCGGCCTTGTGGGAGCACGTGTACACCTCGGAGGAGCAAATGGATCACCATAGTCTGGTTAGAATGAGGCAGCGAGGAGTGACGAGGAGATCTGGCCGACGCTCGACGCTCAGAGGAAAGGCGAGACGGACATATAATCAGATTGCTACTGAAACTATTAGTGTTGGAACTCTTCGCTGGTTGCTGAGGATGGGGACGGAGCGCTTATGGGAATGTCCCGAATGCTGTGATGTCGGTTCCTAGATCAATCAATCAATCAATCAAGGGAGTCATTTACTTTACTATCAGCATCCTCCTCTTCTAACAATCCTTTGCATTCTTGCATATTCATATTTGGTGTTTCTTTAATGGCCTGTGTCTCCCGTGGTGTTGGGAGACAGCTGCCTCGTTTTCCACGAACTGTATTGTGTCTTCATAATCTGATATGATGCAACTATTGGCAAGTCTAAGTTCAGTAGTTTGCCATTGCTGTCTCAGTTGTTCTGGCCGCCTCTTATCTTATGTCTCTGACACACCTTTGAGCCAGAAACTAGTCTGCGTTGGATCCTCGTTGATCATGTGCGATGCCGATAAGCGTAGACGGTCATGTTTCGCCATCTCACTCGATCACAAGAGTCGTGTATCAGCTCCGTGTTCCATTCTCAATCATGCCACGTGGCCAAGCCATTCATGTATTTACCTCTCTGCCTTCCCCTTGTTCTCTTCCCCTCGATCATGCCAGTTGTCACCAAGTTCTAAATTGTGTTTCTTCTCATAACGTGGCCAAAGAATGTTCACTGTTTACGTCTAAACAGTCTTAACGGTTTACGGTTTTTATGTGTTTCTTGTAGGACTTGGTAATTGGTTTTTCTGTCTGTCCATAGTATTCTTTGCATTTTCCTCAGAAACCACATTTTCACAGCCATCATATGTATTTAAGTTTGCCTGTTCATTGTCCACGCTTCACATTCATACCGAAGTACGGGTTCTATATAGCACCATACCACTCCTCTTCTAGTTGCAAATGCCATCATTTTATTGGTCAGTTGGATCCTACCTTCACATAATTGTTGTCGAATAGATCGAAGCTCCACCTCAACCACCTGCAGCTGTGTGCGCCATTGAACAGCGACTTTCTTGTTATTTTTCCCCTAAGTAGTTAAGCCTACATGTCCAAGCTGTTTCCCTGGAGGCAAATGTTGCCATGCATAAGTAGTCTTAGCATAATACACGGGGTCAAGACGAACCTGACAATATTGAACTTCAACGTTAAATCGGTTCTAATGCATGAATCAGAAATAAGAGAACGACTAAAAGAAATGCCAATAAGCTACATCACCCATTAATTTATGCCAGCGCAGAATTGTGGGAGTAAAGATGTATTACATAGTCACCAATGTACAGATCATGGAAAGAACTAATCAAAATAAAACGAATCTAGGTGTGAAGGGGGAAAACCACTGGCGCTGGGTAGGGCCACATTTAGACAAATTATCTAAGATAGCATAACTAGACACTCTCTTCTCTTGATCCCACGTCATAATCATCATCATCAAGTGTCTGCACGCTGACGTAGGCGTTTATGGCTCTCCACACATCTCGGTCTTTTGTGTTCTGGTTCAACTCTACTGATTATATTCCTCCATGCCACTGTCTCAGTCCATCCAGCACCATTTCTCTTGGTCTGCCTCTGCCTCTCATTCCCTCGATCTTTCCAAGTGTCACGATGTTCTCTAATGCCTCTCTTCTCATCACACGACCGAAGAAAGCTGTTTGTCTCGTTCTTATTGTTGTATATAATGTTCTAGTTTCTATGGTCCATTTCAGACAATCATCGTTAGTTACTCTGGCAGTCCAGGGAATTAGCAACATTCGTCTTAGGAACCAAATCTCTGTTGCTTCTAATTTTTTTTATTTGTTCATTTACATTCCAAGATTCACTGCCATAAAGCAAAACTGGGATTAATAATGACATATTGCATAAGAAACCTTTCATTTTCTGAAATGCGGCTTTTGCTTGCCCTATTCTGCTCTTAATTTCTGTTGTAAATCTTCCATCCCACAAGGCGAAAGAAATACTGGGAGACTTAAAAATCCAAGTAGAATATAAATCAAGACATAGATTATATGGGGAGACCAAGGACAGGGCTGCAGGATATGGCGATATATATGACGTCTGGGAGTTAGTTATTTACCCAATTTAATGCCAAAGGGTATAGAAAACCTAATAACCTCAACCCGAATTTAATAGTGAAAATCACAACTTGTATCTTTTTTTTTTTTAGCATATCCTTTACAGGACCTCGCTGTCAACACCAGCATATTTCAGCTGTATGTTGATTTCTTGGCAAGATTACGCTCAGTAGTTTGCCAATTGCTTTCTGAGCGGCCGGCTCACATACCCCGTAAGTTACCGATGAGATTCGAACCACTGCTGATTCTTACCGTCATAACGTTACCGACGAGAGTATACGAGATTACGGAGAAATGTCATAACCTCTAAGCCACGAAGCCGGCACTTGTATCTTAACATAGCAAAAACAAAGAATAATGCACACAGATAAAACTACTATGGAGAAAGAAATATATGTTAATGAGGAAAAATTGGAGGTGGTGGAAAATTTTGAATATCTTGGGTCATTGATTACCAACAATGGTGACACAATGAAAGAAGTTAATAGACGAATAGCTATTGCTCTTCAAAGACTAAAACAACTGAATAAATTGTGGAGAGGGAATAGATAGAACTACAAACATCAGATTTTTAAGAGCATGCATCTTTCCCATTGCACCATACGCCTGTGAGACCTGGACACTTACTAAACAAGATGAACAGCGCATAAATGCCTTTGAATATAAATGTTATAGACGAGTTCTAAGAATATCTTGGATAAAGAAAAGAACAAATGCATTCATACTTCAAGAGCTGAATATTGAAGATGGTTGGCTATTAAAGACAATAAAACAAAGAAAATTAAAATATTTTGGTCACTTGAAACGTCACGAAAGTTTAGAAGAGAACAATAATGGAGGGGTATTATGCCTGGGAAGAGAGGAAGAGGAAGGCCAAAGAGAAGATGGGTGCAGGATGTAGCGGATAATCTACCAGATGGGTGTATTGGACGCGGGACATCTTGCATATGAACGAGAGGTTTTCCGGAATGATGTTATAGGAGCGAGGTTCTGCAAAGGACATGCTACTGAATGAATGAATGACTGCCAAAGGACAATATATCGCCAACTTTAGCCTCCCATTTGATCAGAAGGACGACATATCGCCATAATAGGGTCATCGTGTTATTTATTTATTTTTTTCTAGTAGTATCTTCCGCAATTCCAGTGCTCAGTGAACGGGCATTTACATTAATATTAATTGCTCATTTGGTGGTCTACTATGTTTTGTGGCAACCTTACTTTTTGTATGGCACTGCATCAATTAATGGCCACCGCGCCAGAAATAAGTCGAGCTGAACAGAAGCTTGGGATCTAATTAGGTTCCAGACTTTACAACAAATAAGTGGTTGTCTCTCACCGCAAGGAAATATCCCATGGGCATTTTTGTCCCGCCCATCCAAAGAAAATGCATATTACCTTCATATTCATACGTCGGGTATAAGAATTATTTATAATGCCGCTAAGCGTTATAAATCTCTCTGCCATACCCGACATCCTTTCCGCCGATCCAGTGTTGGCGCCACTTCACTCTATAAATCAGAACAGTAAATGCAATAAAGTGAAGGCGACAATCGTCTGCGAATATAAACCCAAAACATTATTACCTATTAACCCATTTGCCGAATAGTCCTTACATGGTATTACTTTATGGCGGCATTCGATGTCCAGAGATACAAGGATCTTTCCATGTCCAGGAATTGAAGTCCACATCATAATGAATCTATAACATAAAAAATACATGCATTTCAGTGTGCATCAATTTCATCTGACCAAATTCGATTAATATATTCGATGCGTTTAACGCTCTTCCTTATTTGTGTAGCTAAAGGGAAAATTTGATAGATTGTCACCTTCATAGCCGTTGATTTAGCAACTTTTCCTCTTCTTTCATCAAATAAAATTGCATTTTATTGTTGGGTGTTCGCGTTATCCAATTTGTGATGACTTCACGAAGATCGTGTTGTTAAAGATAGAGAGGAAGCGGAATAATAAATTCTTCTCCGTTTCGGTTACAATATTTTCTACTGAACAGACTGGTTTTAAACAGAACTGAAACCCCTGTCGTAAATCAAAAACACGATTATATGTTTTCTTTTCTGCCTTTATTATATTTAAAAACCTGCATGTTCTTTGCAGGCCGTTGCGTCACACCCCAGCCCTTGTTGTTGCTGTTCGTGGTTTATTAGGCAATATGTTTAGTAGTGGTTCATTCCTTTCTGAAAGGGAAATTAGCATTTAAGCAGAAGTTAACTGCATATATTTACACAACGTCAGCCCAGGATGTTTTGGCTGTTCGTGATTCCAGGGCAAGTCTAAGTTCAGTAGTTTGCCTTTCTGAACGACCGGCATCCATACCATTTCATTAAAAACCAACGCAAGGGCGGTCTGCTGCCAAGCCACTCACAGCTGTGTTTCGAACGCGGTATGCAGAATTACGAACTGCGTCGGTAACTACTTTGCCTCAGAGCCGGCGGAAGAGACAGTTTAAGTTAAACCTCTCAGCCACACGTAGATAACCTGACTAAAGGACCGTCTATGTATGGTACACGCTCCAATTTCTCATAGTAAAGGACCATCTATTTATGGTACAAGCTCCACATTCTCATAGTAAAGGACCGTCTATGTATGGTACACGCCCCAAATTTTCTCATAGTAAAGGACCGTCTATGTATGGTACACGCTCCAATTTCTCATAGTAAAGAACCATCTATTTATGGTACACGCTCCACATTCTCATAGTAAAGGACCATCTATTTATGGTACAAGCCCCACATTCTCATAGTAAAGGACCGTCTATGTATGGTACACGCTCCAATTTCTCATAGTAAAGGACCGTCTATGTATGGTACACGCTCCAATTTCTCATAGTAAAGGACCATCTATTTATGGTACACGCTCCACATTCTCATAGTAAAGGACCGTCTATGTATGGTACACGCTCCAATTTCTCATAGTAAAGGACCATCTATTTATGGTATACGCTCCACATTCTCATAGTAAAGGACCGTCTATGTGTGGTACACGCTCCACATTCTCATAGTAAAGGACCGTCTATGTATGGTACACGCTCCACATTCTCATAGTAAAGGACCGTCTATGTGTGGTACACGCTCCACATTCTCATAGTAAAGGACCGTCTATGTGTGGTACACGCTCCACATTCTCATAGTAAAGGACCGTCTATGTGTGGTACACGCTCCACATCTCATAGTAAAGGACCGTCTATGTATGGTACCACGCTCCACATTCTCATAGTAAAGGACCGTCTATGTGTGGTACACGCTCCACATTCTCATAGTAAAGGACCGTCTATGTGTGGTACACGCTCCACATTCTCATAGTCCCAAAAATATTGCTGCAGGAGAACATCATGGCTGAATTGATAAGTGTACTCTTTCTTAAATATCTGGTGTGGTCAAATCGAGGTAGCGGGTCTTCACCTGCACTGGTCAGTTGGAATAAAATATCAGCTTCTGGTGCCTTGTGTGCATAAATTACTAGTACCCCTGAAGTCGGAGAGGGTTTGCCTGATGGCGAGGGACACGGTAAATGGGTACAGCTAATCCACATGCAGATATCAGTCTTGTGCACTGGAAGTGGTAGCCACTTGGACTACGGTTAAGTTCAAGACGAGCGAACGAAAAAATAAAACCACCGCTGGTCTATTATTATTATATTTACACATTTTGTCCCATGCCATTCACAGAGCGTAGTCATTAACCCCTAGCAGTTTTTGGATGTCTGTGATTTACTAGACACGTTTTTACGTTTTGTAGTTTGCCATTCCTTTCTCAACGGATGACCATCGAAACCAAGCCATGACGGTCTGGTATGTCGAGGAATTGTCGCTTAAAGGAATTGTGAAACGCGTTAAGTGCGCCGAAGCCACAGAGCCGCACAATTAGTATATACTAGTTCTATTTTAATAGTATCATACCTAACGGTCTGCCTTTCTTTTCTCTCTCATGTTGTACACTATTTCATTAATACATCATTTATTTATCGTAAGGCAATAACTTGGAATCAATAACTGGCAAGAGAGGGTGCACCAGAGAG
>JACEFZ010019947.1:110000-116842 GCA_014155875.1 Cepaea nemoralis | reverse complement strand
TAAACAGCCCGGGTTAAAGGGCGGGCCCGAACCCGGTTCAAAAAAATCCGGGGGTGGGGGGCCCCCCCCCCCTTAAAATTTAAAGACCACGAGCAGCATGACGATGGAGGTGATGGCAGTTACCCCGGCTTTCATATGGCTGGAATCACAGCATTATCCAACGTGTGTGTACTAAGTGATTCAATGAGCATGATTCAGAAGGTCGAAGCGGATCGTACTAGACGTGGACTGAGTCGCTGCGGAAGTCTGTTGCCTCAATCACCTTCATCTTCGCCCCCGGGGACATGCGGGACGGGGGAAAATAAACGAGCGATTTGGCCTCTGCCCCCCCTGTAGATGGCCACCCCTGGATCTTTCAGATGTTATTAACCCCCTTTAAAGATATGCGAAAACAGAGGACTTTTGAGCCAGTGTTCCACATCGCTGTCCAGGATGAAAGACCTGGAGTAAGAATCCAACGCCGGACGCAGGGTCCCCCGGGGAAAACAAAGCGCCTGTCAACCAAACACAGAACTGGCACTATTACCACCGGACGCTGATGCATATGCTGGGGGAGATCTGGCCCCTATAAAATGTCCGGAGTGCAACGAGATACCCAACTGCTAACTAACTAACTAACTAATGTCAAATTCTGCCCATAAGCTTTTGTCTTGACTATATCTGTATAATATTCCGTGTCATCACACTGTTACCGTGCAAACTTTTGATTTCACCACTTCAGGGACAATTACGTGTACAGTTTTCTCAAACCACACATTGTCAGTCCCTCTTAAACTTCCCCCCTCAACAAACAGCTGCTACCTTTAAACAGGGGTTCCCCCACATATTGAGTTTGTGGAGTACTGGCATAGTTTTATGAAACACTGACTGACAACAATGTTGCCACTTCTTCTTCAGGTTGTTTTCGATTGAACTGGTCGAAGTCGTTGTGCTGTCCTACATTTTTCAATGTAGCGTGCTGTGTCAACGTCTATATTTGTGCCTGCAGTCTGACGTCTTGCATCAATGCGCCCATCTTTGTGTTTGTGATCTCCAAACCCAGTCATTGTTCGATAGGTGGGTGAACTATTGTCGCAAATGTACAAAAAATCCCCAGCGTGCCCCCCCAATCAGTTTGGGTCTTTGTATGCCATTCCTCTACTGCACTTCTGTTCCAAAAATGCATGTTTCAGCATGTCTTAAACCGCCAGGCGGTCTACAGATGTCTAGATTAAGTTGCACATTCTGTGGGATCTGGTTTCCACGATCATACGCACATTTCTGAGGACAGGTGTTCAAAGTGGCACACAACCAATCAACAAAAACCAAACCCAAACAACCAAACCCAAAAACAACCAACCAACAACCACCAACCAACCAACAACTAACCATTCAACAAACAAACACAAAAACCAACCAACAACCACCATTCAACAAAAAACCCAAACCCAAATAACTAACCATACATTCAACAAATAAACAACCAAAAACCAACCAACAACCAATCATTCAACAAAAACCAACCCAAAAAACCAATTTAACAACCAACCAAAAACCCAAACCATTCAACAACCCAAACCCAAACAACCAACCATTCACATCAACCAACCAACAAGCAATTAACAATCAACCAACAACCACCATTCACAAATAACCAACAACAACAAACAACCAACCATCAACCAATTAACAAACAAACAACAACCAACATCCAACCATCAACCAACCATTCAACAAAAAACCAACCAACAACAAACAACTAACCAACAACAAACAACCAACCAACAACCAAATTAACAACCAACCAAAAACCACCATTAAAAAACAAACAACCAACCATTAACCATTAATAAACAAGCAACCAACCAACATCCAACCATCAACCAACCATTCAACAACAACCAACCAACACAAAACAACCAACCAACAATAAAAACCAAACCCAAACAACCAACCATTAACAACCAACCAACAACCAACCATTCAAAAAACAACCAACCAACAATAAACCATAAACTAATAAACCTTTGAACAAAAAACCAAAAAACAACCAACCATTCAACAAACAACCAACAACCAACCACCAACAAACAAAACAATCAATCAACAACCAGTTTAGTTTATTTACTCCATGGATCAACATCACTGCACAACGGGTGTAACCCATACGTGCCCGTTCTCCCTCCTAACTCAACCTGAGTTTGGAGAAACTCGGCTCAGTGCACGAACTCCATAGCACCGGCGAGGATCCTGAAATACTTTGGATAGATTTCAATTCTGTATGCGCTCCAACTTGCAAAGCTGGCTCTTTGACACCGTCATCAGCCCCATACCATACTCAATGACAGAAATTATTATAGTTTGTCCAGAAATGAATGCCTTCATTCACGATCAATTATTTTGAAAACTGTCTGTTGCATCGTTATGAAGTTTTCCCTGCCGTCTTATATTTATCCCCAGACAAGGAATGGTCTTTGATAGGTCCAAAAGCAATTTAAATCATGGAAAATCGGCGACATTTCTTTGATATTTTATTGAAAAACTAGTGATTTCTCGCGAACAGACTTATTTTACAGTAATGGTTCGGATGACGACACAAGGCTCTACGCTAGGCACTTGTCATAAGGCCAATCCCATGTCCCACGAGAAAATTAACTATTCAGATCTAATGTTTCCGTGTGAAGGTGTAATACATTTAATATCATGCACTTCATCTCTGTCCCATAAATTATATACCGCATATAAACAAACTTTTGAAATCTGCTGTAAAAATCTCCAGAACAAAACTATTTTTGTTGGGTGAACATAATGATTGATTGATTGATTGATTGATTGATTGATCTAGGAACCGACATCACAGCATTCGGGACATTCCCATAAGCGCTCCGTCCCCATCCTCAGCAACCAGCGAAGAGTTCCAACACTAATAGTTCCAGTAGCAATCTGATTATATGTCCGTCTCGCCTTTCCTCTGAGCGTCGAGCGTCGGCCAGATCCCCTCGTCACTCCTCGCTGCCTCATTCTAACCAGACTATGGTGATCCATTTGCTCCTCCGAGGTGTACACGTGCTCCCACAAGGCCGCAACCACATCTGCCTTGTCATGCATCAATACTCCACCAAGTTCTGCCGAGCCAGCCAATCTGTCCGCCTGTTCATTCCCCAGCACACCGGCATGCCCAGGAGAAAAGATCCAGGTGATGCTTGCTACCCGTGACCTCCGAAGCGAAGCAAGCCACTCTGCACGAAGCTTGCCTGTTCTCACCCTTCTCAGCATGCTTTCTGAGTCAGTTACAATCACAATATGTGTATGTATCGTGTTTTCTATCCAGCGGAAAGCTGCACTGACCGCCTCCACCTCCATTCTTAAGCTAGATGTAGTGTCATCATACGCCAGGCTCTCCTGCACCAAACGCCGACCATTAGTTTTTGCCAAGAACCCCCAAGCACTTCTCCTACCTCTCAACACCGACCCATCCGTGTAGATAATCACATCACCCGGGCGAGAATTTTCCTGAATTAATTGCTGAATTTCCACTTCCGTGGCCCCTGCTGGCCACTTCCCTGCACTCCCGGCTCAATGTGATTATAACTCTGCACAAGTCTGACTGCACGGCTGGCACTCTGACCCACTCCTCTCCTCGCCTAATGTTCTCCAAGGGGCACACCTGTCTGATCGTATCCTCCGCCTGAGCCATCCATGATTTCCCTCTTATCAGTCTCTGACCCTTAACTACGTCCAGCGCCTCATGCAACGGGTGATCTGTGTCTGCAGCTACTCTGAGGTATGCCTTCGCTTGCATCACCTTGTGCCTACCAGCAACAGTAGGCAGACCAAGGATGTAACGCATACACACTACTGGAGTGTCTCTGGTGCATCCCAGAATGACCCGCATAGCTTCATTCTGTATGCGCTCTAATTTCACCAGCTGACTCTTTGAGACAGTGAGCAGTCCTAGTCCATAATCAATCACTGAGAGGATCAAGTGCTGGTATAGTGTGAAGAGCATTCTCTGCTCTGTGTCCATTGCAGCCATAATTTTAAGTGCATTGAGTCCCTTTTGAGATCTTGTCACAACCGTCTCCACATGGTCCTTGAAGGACAGACTCCTGTCAAATGTGATTCCCAGATACTTCAGTTTGTTCTCTCTGTTGACGCTTCTACCATCTATCGTGAGGCTTGGGGCATCATCTCTCACAATCCTGTTGTCCAGAGAGCACCACAACACAGCCGCCTTTTCCGGGGTTGATGACAGCACTCATTTCAGTGCACCAGTCAATCACTTTGTCTACTGTCACCTGTAGCTCCTGGGCTGTTTGATCCCTATTTCTCCCCTGCCTGTATGCAAGAATATCATAATGATAAGGTTATATGCTAAATCTCATCGTTTTCCCCTAAGTTGGTTATTGAGATATGGAATTTTATATTGGGCAGACAAAAGTAAACAGACTATAACTGCCGAAAGAGCCTGTAAAGCATCCTCTGTTCTATCCCGGTTGCTGTCATAGCCCTCAGTGCATTAAGTCCCCTACCACCTTCACCACCAAAGCGTCCAGAAGACATACACCAGTCTAAGGTGATACCTAAGTACTTCAGTTTACTCTTTCTACTAAGAGGACATCCATTCAACATAATACCTGGTACATCTGCCTTAACGATCCGGTTATCCAGGGAATACCACACAACAGGTGCTTTATCTGGGTTTATAACGGCCCCTGCGTCACTGTACCAATCTGCCACCCTTTTTACTGCCACCTTTGTCTTTCGCCAAACTGGCCTTGTCTCTGCCCTGTCTGTACACCAGCACATCGTCTGCAAATGTCAAGATTCTACCCACACCTGGTGTCTCAATAGCTGCGACTTTGCTGGTTTAGACATTAAAGAGCACTGGGGACATGGCAGGTCCTTGTGGCAGCCCAGGTGTAATAGTACAGGGTCAGAAATCCATGAACCCACATGTAATACGATTTGACGCTCATAAAGGACCGCCGCAATCAAATGGTCAATCCAAAGGCCGATCTCCATGTTCAACAGAGTGTATATCACCAGTCATACCTGACACTGTTATAAACATCTTCCAGGTTGAGAGCATCTCCACTATCTCTCGTTTATCCTGGACGCCCTCCTAGACATCACATGCAAATGTCTGCTGTAGGGAGCGGACGAGCAGACAGACTTGCGGGGCTTGGCTGATGTAGGAAGGGGAGGAGTCATGGAACAGACTGCCCCTGAACTCCCTCAGGGAGGCAGGGCGAATAAATGACCACAAGGATGGGTGTAATTCTGTAACTGACCAGTCCGTAAGAATATCAAGTCACATGGGGTCAAGCTAGACAAGAACGTCATGCGGGAGTGACATTGGGGTCAATCTAGACAGAAAGTCATGCAGGAGTGATATGGGGGTCAAGCTAGACAAGAACGTCATGCGGGAGTGATATGGGGGTCAAGCTAGACAAGAACGTCATGCGGAAGTGATATGGGGGTCAAGCTAGACAAGAACGTCATGCGGGAGTGATATGGGGGTCAAGCTAGACAAGAACGTCATGCTAGAGCGACATGGGGTCAAGCTAGACAAGAACGTCATGGCCGAGTGACATGGGGTCAAGCTAGACAAGAACGTCATGCCCGAGTGACATGGGGTCAAGCTAGACAAGAACGTCATGCCCGAGTGACATGGGGTCAAGCTAGACAAGAACGTCATGCCCGAGTGACATGGGGTCAAGCTAGACAAGAACGTCATGCCCGAGTGACATGGGGTCAAGCTAGACAAGAACGTCATGCCCGAGTGACATGGGGTCAAGCTAGACAAGAACGTCATGCGGGAGTGACATGGGGTCAAGCTAGACAAGAACGTCATGCCCGAGTGACATGGGGTCAATCTAGACAAGAACGTCATGCGTGAGTGACATGGGGTCAAGCTAGACAAGAACGTCATGCGGGAGTCACATGGGGTCAAGCTAGAGAAGAACGTCATGCCCGAGTGACATGGGGTCAAGCTAGACAAGAACCTCAAGCGGAAGTCACATGGGGTCAAGCTAGACGAGAACGTCATGAGGGAGTCACATGGGGTTAAGCTAGACAAGAACGTCATGCGGGAGTGACATTGGGGTCAAGATAGACAAGAACATCATGCGGGAGTGACATTGGGGTCAAGCTAGAGAAGAACGTCATGCCCGAGTGACATGGGGGTCAAGCTAGACAAGAACGTCATGCGGGAGTAACATGGTGTCAAGCTAGACAAGAACGTCATGCGGGAGTAACATGGGGTCAAGCTAGACAAGGACGTCATGCGGGAGTGACATGGGGGTCAAGCTAGACAAGAACGTCATGCGGGAGTGACATGGGGTCAAGCTAGACAAGAACGTCATGCGGGAGTGACATGGGGTCAAGCTAGACAAGAACGTCATGCCCGAGTGACATGGGGTCAAGCTAAACAAGAACGTCATGCGGGAGTCACATGGGGTCAAGCTAGATAAGGACGTCATGCCCGAGTGACATGGGGGTCAAGCTAGACAAGAACGTCATGCGGGAGTAACATGGGGTCAAGCTAGACAAGGACGTCATGCGGGAGTGACATGGGGTCAAGCTAGACAAGAACGTCATGCGGGAGTGACATGGGGTCAAGCTAGACAAGAACTTCATGCGGGAGTGACATGGGGTCAAGCTAGACAAGAACGTCATGCGGGAGTCACATGGGGTCAAGCTAGACAAGATCGTCATGCGGGAGTGACATGGGGTCAAGCTAGACAAGAACGTCATGCGGGAGTCACATGGGGTCAAGCTAGACAAGGACGTCATGCCCGAGTGACATGGGGGTCAAGCTAGACAAGAACGTCATGCGGGAGTAACATGGGGTCAAGCTA
>JACEFZ010019947.1:87500-105000 GCA_014155875.1 Cepaea nemoralis | reverse complement strand
CACTGCTGAACCTGCTTGGGCAGGCGGGGGATGCCATAGGTAACTACATACGGATTCTGTCACACAGGTCCAAGTTCTGTCACACAGTTCCAGGTTCTGTCACACAGGTCCAGGTTTTGCCACACGAGCCTAACGGTCTGTTACACATGTCCAGGTTCTGTCACACGAGTCAAGCGTTCTGTCACACAGGTGCAGGTTCTGTCACAAGATCCAGGTTCTGTCACACAGGTCTAGCGTTCTGTCATATAGGTCCAGGTACTGTCACACAGGTAAGGGTCTGTCACACAGGTAAGGTCTGTCACACAGTAGGGTCTGTCACACAGGTAAGGGTCTGTCACACAGGTAAGGGTCTGTAACACAGTTCCAGATTCTGTAACACAGGCCAGAGTTCTGTCATATAAGCCTAGGTTCGGTCACACGAGTCTAGCGTTCTGTTACACAGGTCCAGGATCTGTCATACAGGTCCAATTTCTATCACACAGGTGCAGGTCTGTCACACGGGTCCAGATTCTGTCACACAGGTCCAGATTCTGTCACACAGGTCCAGGTTCCGTCATATAAGCTAGATTCTGTCACACGTGTCTAGCGTCCTGTCACACGGGTCCTGGTGATGTCACACGGTTATATCGTTCTGTCACACAGGTCCAGGTTCGATCACACGAGTCTAGCATTATGTCACAGGAGTCTAGCGTTATATCACACGAGTCTAGCATTCTGTCACAGAAGTCTAGCGTTCTGTCACAGGAGTCTAGTGTTCTGTCACATGAGTCTAGCATACTGTCACAGGAGTCTAGCGTTCTGTCACATGAGTCTAGCGTTCTGTCACAGGAGTCTAGCGTTCTGTCACAGGAGTCTAGCGTTCTGTCACAGGAGTCTAGCGTTCTGTCACAGGAGTCTAGCGTTCTGTCACAGGAGTCTAGCGTTCTGTCACATGAGTCTAGCGTTCTGTCACAGGAGTCTAGCGTTCAGTCACAGGAATCTAGCGTTCTGTCACAGGAGTCTAGCGTTCTGTCACAGGAGTCTAGCGTTCTGTCACAGGAGTCTAGCATTATGTCACAGGAGTCTAGCGTTATATCACACGAGTCTAGCATTCTGTCACAGAAGTCTAGCGTTCTGTCACAGGAGTCTAGCGTTCTGTCACATAAGTCTAGCATACTGTCACAGGAGTCTAGCGTTCTGTCACATGAGTCTAGCGTTCTGTCACAGGAGTCTTGCGTTCTGTAACAGGAGTCTAGCGTTCTGTCACAGGAGTCTAGCGTTCTGTCACAGGAGTCTAGCGTTCTGTCACAGGAGTCTAGCGTTCTGTCACAGGAGTCTAGCGTTCAGTCACAGGAGTCTAGCGTTCTGTCACAGGAGTCTAGCGTTCTGTCACAGGAGTCTAGCGTTCTGTCACAGGAGTCTAGCGTTCTGTCACAGGAGTCTAGCGTTCTGTCACAGGAGTCTAGCGTTCTGTCACAGGAGTCTAGCGTTCGTCACAGGAGTCTAGCGTTCTGTCACAGGAGTCTAGCGTTCTGTCACAGGAGTCTAGCGTTCAGTACAGAGTCTAGCATTCTGTCACAGGAGTCTAGCGTTCTGTCACAGGAGTCTAGCGTTGTTCACTTCGTCACAGGAGTCTGCGTTCTGTCACAGGAGTCTAGCGTTCTGTCACGGAGCTTCTGTACAGGAGTCTAGCGTTAGTTCACAGGAGTCTAGCGTTCTGTCACAGGAGTCTAGCGTTCTGTCACAGGAGTCTAGCGTTCACTGGAGTTCTCAGGAGTCTAGCGTTCTGTCACAGGAGTCTAGCGTTCTGTCACGGAGTCTAGCGTTCTGTCACAGGAGTCTAGCGTTCTTCACAGGAGTCTAGCGTTCTGTCACAGGAGTCTAGCGTTCTGTCACAGGAGTCTAGCGTTCTGTCACAGGAGTCTAGCGTTCTGTCACAGGAGTCTAGCGTTCTGTCACAGGAGTCTAGCGTTCTGTCAAAGGAGTCTAGCGTTCTGTCACAGGAGTCTAGCGTTCTGTCACAGGATTCTAGCGTTCTGTCACAGGAGTCTAGCGTTCTGTCACAGGAGTCTAGCGTTCTGTAACAGGAGTCTAGCGTTCTGTCACAGGAGTCTAGCGTTCTGTCACAGGAGTCTAGCGTTCTGTCACAGGAGTCTAGCGTTATACCACACGAGTCTAGCGTTCTGTCACACGAGTCTAGCGTTCTGTCACATGAGTTTAGCGTTCTGTCACAGGAGTCTAGCGTTCTGTCACAGGAGTCTAGCGTTCTGTCACAGGAGTCTAGCGTTATACCACACGAGTCTAGCGTTCTGTCACACGAGTCTAGCGTTCTGTCACATGAGTTTAGCGTTCTGTCACAGGAGTCTAGCGTTCTGTCACATGAGTCTAGCGTTCTGTCACATGAGTCTAGCGTTCTGTCACACGAGTCTAGCGTTCTGTCACATGAGTCTAGCGTTCTGTCACATGAGTCTAGCGTTCTGTCACATGAGTTTAGCGTTCTGTCACATGAGTCTAGCGTTCTGTCACATGAGTCTAGCGTTCTGTCACACTGGCAGCTATGGCATATTATGTTCTATCGAGTGACGTCACTGCCCATCTGGCATTCCCGCGCGCACTCACTCCCCCGTTGCAGCAACCGTCATTGACTGTCTGTGCTCACTGTCTGGCATTCCCGCGCGCACTCACTCCCCCGTTGCAGCAACCGTCATTGACTGTCTGTGCTCACTGTCTGGCATTCCCGCGCGCACTCACTCCCCCGTTGCAGCAACCGTCATTGACTGTCTGTGCTCACTGTCTGGCATTCCCGCGCGCACTCACTCCCCCGTTGCAGCAACCGTCATTGACTGTCTGTGCTCACTGTCTGGCATTCCCGCGCGCACTCACTCCCCCGTTGCAGCAACCGTCATTGACTGTCTGTGCTCACTGTCTGGCATTCCCGCGCGCACTCACTCCCCCGTTGCAGCAACCGTCATTGACTGTCTGTGCTCACTGTCTGGCATTCCCGCGCGCACTCACTCCCCCGTTGCAGCAACCGTCATTGACTGTCTGTGCTCACTGTCTGGCATTCCCGCGCGCACTCACTCCCCCGTTGCAGCAACCGTCATTGACTGTCTGTGCTCACTGTTCCCGACCAGGAGTTGGGTATGACATCCCCTCTCTTGACGTCCCTGACAAGTGTTCACTCGCAGGTCCTGTCATTGTCAGGCAACAGTCTCGTCAGTAAACCTCAGTAACCTGGTGTCTAGTTGCTTGCTTCCACAGATAGCCAGAAAACAGTCTCCCCAGTATCCCTCAGTAACCAGGTGTCTAGTTGCTTGCTTCCACAGATAGCCAGACAACAGTCTCCCCAGTATTCCTCAGTAACCAAATGTCTGGTTGCTTGCTTCCACACATTGCCAGACAACAGTCTCCCCAGTATTCCTCAGTAACCAGGTGTCTAGTTGCTTGCTTCCACACATTGCCACGCAACAGTCTCCCCAGTATCCCCAGAAACCCAAGTGTCTGGTTGCTTGCTTCCACACATTGCCAGGCAACAGTTTCCCCAGTATCCCTCATTAACCAGGTGTCTAGGTGCTTGCTTCCACACATTGCCAGGCAACAGTCCCCCCAGTATTCCTCAGTAACCAGGTGTCTAGTTGCTTGCTTCCACACATTGCCAGGCAACAGTCTCCCCAGTATCCCTCAGTAACCAGGTGTCTGGTTGCTTGCTTCCACACATTGCCAGGCAACAGTTTCCCCAGTATTCCTCAGTTACCAAGTGTCTGGTTGCTTGCTTCCACACATAGCCATACAACAGTCTCCCCAGTATTCCTCAGTCACCAAGTGTCTGGTTACTTGCTTCCACACATTGCCAGGCAACAGTCTCGTCAGTATTCCTCAGTAACCAGGTGTCTTGTTGCTTGCTTCCACACATTGCCAGGCAACAGTCTCGCCAGTATTCCTCAGTTACCAAGTGTCTGGTTGCTTGCTTCCACACATAGCCATACAACAGTCTCGCCAGTATTCCTCAGTAACCAGGTGTCTAGTGCTTGCTTCTACACATTGCCAGGCAACAGTCTACCCAGTATCCCTCAGTAACCAGGTGTCTAGCTGCTTGCTTCCACACATTGCCAGGCAACAGTCTCCCCAGTATCCCTCAGTAACCAGGTGTCTAGTTGCTTGCTTCCACACATAGCCATACAACAGTCTCCCCAGTATTCCTCAGTTACCAAGTGTCTTGTTGCTTGCTTCCACACATTGCCAGGCAACAGTCTCCCCAGTATTCCTCAGTAACCAAATGTCTGGTTGCTTGCTTCCACACATAGCCATACAACAGTCTCGCCAGTATTCCTCAGTAACCAGGTGTCTAGTTGCTTGCTTCTACACATTGCCAGGCAACAGTCTACCCAGTATCCCTCAGTAACCAGGTGTCTAGCTGCTTGCTTCCACACATTGCCAGGCAACAGTCTCCCCAGTATCCCTCAGTAACCAGGTGTCTAGTTGCTTGCTTCCACACATTGCCAGGCAACAGTCTCCCCAGTATTCCTCAGTAACCAAATGTCTGGTTGCTTGCTTCCACACATAGCCATCAACAGTCTCCCAGTATTCCTCAGTTACCAAGTTTCTGGTTACTTGCTTCCACACATTGCCAGGCAACAGTCTCCCCAGTATTCCCCAGTCACCAAGTGTCTGGTTGCTTGCTTCCACACATTGCCAGGCAACAGTCTCCCCAGTATTCCTCAGTAACCAAGTGTCTAGTTGCTTGCTTCCACACATTGCCACGCAACAGTCTCCCCAGTATTCCTCAGTAACCAAGTGTCTAGTTGCTTGCTTCCACACATAGCCAGACAACAGTCTCCCCAGTATTCCTCAGTAACCAAGTGTCTAGTTGCTTGCTTCCACACATAGCCATACAACAGTCTCCCCAGTATTCCTCAGTTACCAAGTGTCTGGTTGCTTGCTTCCACACATAGCCATACAACAGTCTCCCCAGTATCCCTCAGTAACCAGGTGTCTAGCTGCTTGCTTCCACACATTGCCAGGCAACAGTCTCGTCAGTATTCCTCAGTAACCAGGTGTCTGGTTGCTTGCTTCCACACATTGCCAGGCAACAGTCTCCCCAGTATTCCTCAATAACCAAGTGTCTGGTTGCTTGCTTCCACACATTGCCAGGCAACAGTCTCCCCAGTATCCCTCAGTAACCAGGTGTCTAGCTGCTTGCTTCCACACATCGCCAGACAACAATCTCCCCAGTATCCCTCAGTAACCAAGGGTCTAGTTGCTTGCTTCCACACATAGCCAGACAACAGTCTCCCCAGTATCCCTCAGTAACCAAGTGTCTAGTTGCTTGCTTCCACACATAGCCATACAACAGTCTCCCCAGTATTCCTCAGTAACCAAGTGTCTAGTTGCTTGCTTCCACACATAGCCAGACAACAGTCTCGTCAGTATCCCTCAGTAACCAAGTGTCTAGTTGCTTGCTTCCACACATCGCCAGGCAACAGTCTCGTCAGTATTCCTCAGTAACCAGGTGTCTAGTTGCTTGCTTCCACACATTGCCACGCAACAGTCTCCCCAGTATTCTTCAGTAAGCAAGTGTCTAGTTGCTTGCTTCCACACATTGCCACGCAACAGTCTCCCCAGTATCCCTCAGTAACCAAGTGTCTAGTTGCTTGCTTCCACACATAGCCAGACAACAGTCTCCCCAGTATCCCTCAGTAACCAGGTGTCTTGTTGCTTGCTTCCACACATAGCCAGACAACAGTCTCGCCAGTATTCCTCAGTAACCAGGTGTCTAGTTGCTTGCTTCCACACATCGCCAGACAACAGTTTCCCCAGTATCCCTCAGTAACCAGGTGTCTAGTTGTGTCATCAAGCGATGCTACAGGCATTACGGGATAAACTTCTTTCGCACCACACAAAAGATTTGTCAGTCGTACGAGAGGAATTGATTACACATTTTATTGCCACTGGCTCTTTACATTACATAAATGCACAAAACAGTCGCTAATGAATCACACATGAATACACAGAATTGCCTATCACTAGTCGTTCCTAACCCTACTACTAAATCTATCTACTCGGCTAAAGAAATACGCATCGACGCTAAGCGATGTGTTCACTACGAAGTCTGTCCCCTGTCTGACTAATCCTCCGCGTGCTGATTACACAGTACGCGGAGGGACCTTGTGCGTACTTCGGCTTTTGCGTGCTGCATCATTCAGCACGCTTAGCGTAGTGGCCTCTCTTGAGTTTCACTCTAGTTCTCCGTGCCTATCACGTTGGCGTGATTATGCTGTGACCAGAGTGCTTACTCTCTGGTTGACACCTCCGTGTCTCATGAGAGAACTATTTGATAGTTCCCCTTCCTATCTACTCCCTACACCTACCCTGCCCTCATGTAGGGGCACTGGGTTACCTCTAATCTACTTGAGGTAGACCACTCATTCAGGGTGGTCTTCCCTGAGTCTTTGACACACACCCTCCCTCCTGTGTTGCGTTACAAACTTTGACTCATGGTTGTGACGCAAGAGGTTTCTAAAAAATTAGTGTATCTAATTTTTGTCAAAGACTAACTTGGTTCTGGGTAACTCAATAGACTTCTACTGACTATTGTCACAATGTAGTATCACTTTACTTGGCTACTGGTGATCGCCACACACTTGTCTGGTTGGCGTGAGCCCTCTTCTCAATCGCAATATTATATTAATTAGAGGTTTGTCTGAACCGGACCATTGTCTTATAAGACCTGCCCTCAAATAGTAAATTAACTCACTACCCATACAAAGTTGACTTTCTTAGGGTCAACACATGAATTGCTTCATGTCCCCCATATAATATTAAACAACCTTTGCACAAGCTGTGTGCGACAGGCTTTACCCATCTCGCTTCCGCGTGTAAAGTTATCTTTCACTGTTAAGTTAGTGTTTCGTTGTCTATTGTGTCCCCTGACCCGGAGTTATCTCCCTTTGTTCTAAAAAATGTATGTACTTACATGTTTGTTTTCCTGGTTGTTTGCGTGTTTGGATCTACCTAATAATATAATTTACCTTCTAACATGTGTGTATGTCTATAATATGTATGTAAGTTAGTTTTCAAGTGCCATAATTCGGTTAAATGTGGCCACAAACAAGTGTATAACACTAATTCGTGACTACGTTTCCGTCTTATGAGACTTAAAATACTTCCTCTAAGGTCTACACTAAACTACACACAACACATACGAGACAGTATATTTCAACATTGAAAGCAAACGCTTGACGCAGACAAATAATAAAAAGTCGCGTTGAGCGGTAGTAAAAATCCGCTGGTTGTCCTCACTCTCCATTGTATATTTTCCATTTTCTCTCACTTTCACACTTCTGTCACACATCTTTTATTCTCCCAATTATTTAAAAACCTTGAAGTGACACTGTACAAGTTTGGCTCAGTTTGAAAAGAGTTGAGCTTAATGACTGTGCGTAACTTACTGCACGAGTCATGTATTTACAAAATATTTACATGGATGAAAAAGGGTTGATAGTTTGTACCCTGATATTATTAAACACTATATTCTACTGAAATACTAATACTACTTCTATAAATATATATATCCTAATTTGTTGTACAAAATCAATCTAATTTAAGGGAAGTAATCTAACTATCTAAAAAAATGAAAATGATGTGAGATGAGTTATGTACCTTTCTGAAATGGGAAATGTGAAATGTAACAAAATTATAAATAATGTTTTAATGAAAAAATATGATTGATATTTTTACTCTACATGGTGTAAATGATGTATGTTCATCTGTATAATCCTTTTATCCTATAAGGTATAAACTAATTTTAATCTTAAATGATGAGGTTGTTAACGTGTTCATCAAGATGGAATGAATAAAGTGAAATGAACTAACTGGTACTGTTCCTATCTAAACTTTTTATCCTAGTTTTAATTAGCTGTTATTAAGTTTAAAGTACTATACTAATTTACTTTTATGCTAAGTAAGTGGGTAAATTAATGATTTATCTAAACTACAAAAAAAAATCTATTATATTCCCTAAATCTAATCTAACTCTATATTAAAGTAACTAATCTAACTATAATTTATCACTATATTAAAAACGTTATAATATATATCACAATCACTAAATATATATACATGGTATTTATTTACCTCAGGTTAGTGGTTGCCATAATGTTCAGAAATTGCTTTCTTTGGCATAGTTAATATATACACAATTGTCCTGGGTATATTAGATACACTACACAGTCATACTTGTGTCTTATGGGTATTCTTCCACTCGTAGAGTCCGCTGTTGTCGTAGACAAATATATTCGTGTCTGTTATTTATGCAATGTTCTGACACTGTTCTTCCATGATTAACACAGGTGATTCACCGGAACACAAATGGAGCATAGTAAGTAACGAGCTGTCTATGTACACACGGTGATTCACTTGTTCTTGGAGCACAGTTCTTATTCTGCTGTCTACGGACACATGGTGGTTCACTGTTCTTAGCACACAGTCCTGATCATGATGTCTATGTATTACATAGGATATTTACACAGGATATTTTAAGTGTACTAAATTAACATTTCTTACAATACCTTTCCATGTGGAATATCAGGTATTTCTACCTCAGATGGTCGACTAAGGGTATCAGCAAGAATGTTGTCCCTACCCTTAATATGCTCTATACTAAAAGTATAATTCTGTAATATTAATGACCACCTGTAGATGCGGTCGTTGCGATGCACCCCACTTTGTATGACCGTGATTGGGGAGTTATCGGTCTGGACTACGAAGTGATTACCCGCTAGAAATCGATGCAACTTCCTCACCGAATAGATGACGCTTAGGGCTTCCAACTCTGATATGGAATATCTGGACTCAGCAGGTGTGATCTTGCGGCTCACGTAGCAAATTGGATGGAAGATGCCATCATAAAACTGGCCTAGTACTGCAGCGATGGAAATCCTGCTGGCATCTGCCCTAAGATAATAAACGAGCCTAGGATTAGGCAAACGGAGGATTGGTACATTACTAAATAGGATTTTCATTTTTGACAATGCAGAAATTAATAATGCATCTTTGACATTTAATTTTACTGATGCTTTTAAAACATTTGAAAATACACTTGTGATTTCCGCTAAGTTCGGTATGAACTTACTATAATAATTTACTAAACCCAAAAGGCTCCTGACCTGCTTCTTTGTCGTAGGCATGGTCAGGTTCATAATTTTAGTAATAATTTTATTGTCAGTTTTTAGTTGTCCTTGTGAAATGACATGACCCAAAAAATCAATTTCTTGTAGGCCCAATTCAACTTTGCTCGGTTTGACCGTGAGACCGAAGAGTCGCAACCTATCGAAGACCTGTCTGAGTTTCAGTAAGTGTGTTGTCCAGTCATCTGTATGGACACAAATATCATCTATATATGTCACTGTATTCGTCACTCCATGTAGTAGATCTCTAGTTAAGCGTACGAAAGTGGCAGGAGCGTTACGAAGTCCGAAAGGAAGAAACCGCCACTCGTAAAGACCTAAAGGTGTTGAGAATGCAGTAAGATGGATGGATTGCGTCTGCATAGGGACCTGCCAATATCCCTTAGTAAGGTCTAATTTGGAGAAGATTTTGGAGGTGGACATATCAAGAATAAGATCTTTGCAGGAAGGAATTGGTTCTGCGTCGATCTTAGTGACATTGTTGAGTTTCCTATAGTCCACACAGAGACAAATTGTGGAGTCTTTTTTCTTGACCAAGACGATTGGAAAGGAGTACTCAGATGTAGATTTTTGAATGATTCCACTAGCTTCTAAATTAAGAATTTCCTTATTTAGACTTTCTCTGTAGCTAAGTGGGATAGAGTACGGCCTGCATTTGATAGGCTTAGAGTCCGAAAGAAGAATGGAGTGCTCGATCCTGTCCGTCATACCTGGAATGTCGGAAAAATATGTCCTTATACTCCGTCACTAATTCTATTGTCTGTCGTCGTTGCTCTTCTGTTAGTCCCGTTTCTAACCGTATACAATCTAATGTCGCAGTCTTGTCTACAATTGGAACAGGTAGTTCCATCCCGTCGTCGTCTACCTGATTCAGTACGGTGGTGGTGCTAAGTGCGTTTTCTGTAAGCTCACTAAGTGTATGTATATTGTCGGCTTTGCCAGTCTCGCTAACTAGTGTAGTTGCGTTGTGTATGTCTGTCGTCTGATCCATAGGTGTGGGTGCATTGTGTTCGTCTGTCTCTAATTCTGTCTCTTGTCGTGAAAAGTAGGGTTTCAACATGTTGATATGAAATATCTTTAAGTGTCCGTTTATCGATATTTCATAATCGACATCTGAAATTTTTCGTACCACTTTGAATAGCCCTTGCCATGAGGTCAATAATAAATTCCGTTTGTCTGGGAGTAACAGCAGTATATCTTGATCTGGTTCAAGATTAATAGTTCTCGCACCCCTGTTTGCGTATTGGCGGTAGATTTGACCCTTCCTCTCCAAAGCTGCCTTGGCTATGATACACGATTTCATAATCTTATCTCGTGTTTCTGTTACTATTTCATAAGATGTTTTAGGGGTTGGAATTTCAATGCATTAGTTACTACTGATGGTAAATTGTTAGGGGTCCACGTGGGTTAGCCCCGTATACTAATTCAAACGGTGAGAAAACCCGTGCTTGAATGGGGAATCTCCCGATAGGCGAACAGCACTGTTGGTAACAGTGTATCCCAATCAGCTGGGTTTTCTGCTGTCACCTTAACCAGCATATGCTTTAGGTCTCCGTTAATTTCTCTACTATTCCATTGCTAGCTGGATGATAAGCCGTTGTAAAATGCTGTTTAATTCCTAACATTTTCGTAAGGGCTTGCGTTGCAGCCGATATGAATTGGGTTCCACGGTCGGATAAGATGGTACGTGGAAATCCGAATCGTGAGAACAAGTGTAGAAATACATTGGCAACGTCTTTGGGGGTGATGTATTTCAAAGCTACTGCCTCAACCCACCTTGAACATAGGTCTACCATCGTTAAGATGAAGCGATTTCCTTTGCTGGACACCTGGTTCAGGGGTCCAACAATATCTACCGCCACACTCTCAAATGGCCTAGAGGCCAGTGTTGTCGGTTGTACTTCAGCTGTAGGATGTTTACCCTTACGTACTAGTTGTTGACAGACATTACATGAACGACAAAACACTTTTATGTCATTACAAAAACCCGGCCAATAAAAATGAGCCTGAATTCTGGCCCTGGTTTTGTCGTATGCAAGGTGACCAGCAAACGGTGACTCGTGTGCAATCTTTAGCACAGTTTGGCGGTGTTGTACAGGTAACACCGTTTGCTGAATCTCATGGTTGCCAGTTGTATAATAACGAGTAAGAATACCATTATTAAGTCTAAAGAACCATGATGCGTTTTTTTGTTACTTTGGCTTTTTCTTTTAATAGCTTTAGATATGGAGACACACTCGGATCAGCTTTTTGCTGGTCTATGAACTTTTGTCTGGTGGTATCATCCGTGCTAGTTGGTGATAGCAACAGCAGTCTTTCATCTTGTAGTGTGTCTTGGTGTTTAATAGTATCTGTTCTGGTTGTTGCATTAGCTGCATTTAATTTTTCCCATGCAGCTATTTCTTCGTTAGTGCAATGTTTCAATTGGGGTAAGCATCCCAAAATTAAATCAGTACAAGGGTTATCTAAAATCGCACATGTAAAGGTACCAGAAAGGAAAGGAGTGTTAATACGGGCTCTTGCCAAAGGGTAAATTTCAATATTACCCGAAAAGGTTCGGCATTTGATGAGGAGTCACCTGTATAATCATTTGGATTCACCAGTTCCTTTCTAAGACCTATAAGAGTGCTCCCACTGTCCAGCAAACATTGGCATGGTATTTCGTTGACCATTGCATTGTGGAACACCAAATTGCCTCTGGAGGCTAATGCTGCATTTACACTCTCAGTGGAGAATGGTACTGTATGTCCACATTCTAATTTTCCGTCTGCATGGAATTGGTGACATCGCTCACAACTGTCAAAGCTTAATATATCGTTTACACAACAAACATCTTCAGATTGGTTAAAAGGTAATTCATTCTCGACCTCACACTCAGTCTCACTACCACTATCAGAAGATGTATCAATTAACATTGCACTGTTGGCTTTCATTCTTTGGCGGCCCAGGCACTTATTGGAATAATGCCCGTAGCTAGAACAGTAGAAGCATTTGACTACACGCCTGTATGCAGTTCTCTTGTTTTGCTGTTTCTTAATGACCATCTCAAGATGTGTCGGATAGTTTGGTGATTTATCACACATAGAGTAAGTATCATGAAAAAGTTGGCAATACACACATTTTGGCAATTTTTGATCTTTCTTGTCGACTCTCTGAAATGGTTTTTTATTGCTACGATAGCTTTTAGGTTGGTCCTTAACAAAAGAGACTATTTCAGAGTCGATATTTGATGTTTTAAAAATATCTCTATTTGAGGAAAAATATGCTGAGCCTTTCTTCTCAAATTGTTCTATGGTTTCGATGTCTGACTGCTGAAGGAATTTAGCGAAAGGAGATTATATTGTGGATATGACTTTATCCATGGCTATTAAATTTTTAAATTTTTCAAAGTCCTTTCCTATTTTCGCTGCACTAAGCCATCTATTTAGCACGCTTTGGACATTCTAGACATAATCGATGAAAGTCTCATTGGTTTTGGTTTTAAATTCGAAAATTGCACTTGATACCCAGGGGCATCAAGTAAAAAATGTTGCATTATCCTATCGTGAATGTACTGATAGTTAGATCTAAGATCAGTTGGTATTGATTCTATAACTTTAAGGGGCTCCCCACTGAGGTTCTTCATGTAAATCATGGCCCACATATCGATTGGTACTTGGTGGTATTTCAGCTGATATTCGACATTTTCTGTCCAAGCTGATATGGAATCTTCTTTACAGAATGGCTTAATAATATTTTTGTATTTATTAAGTTTATTCTCTTCTTGCTGGCTCTTTAGTTTTGTAGTGGAAATCTCTAAGTGTGACTCTACTTCCATACCTTTCATCTTTAACTGTGTCTCTGATTCAATCTGTATTTGTTTTCTTTCACTCTTGCCATTTCATCTATCTCTCTTTGTTTTAATTCTTTCTCCTGATCTAATTGTGTTTGCTTTAATTCTCTTTCCTGATCTAAATGTTTTGCTTAATCTCCTTATCATGTTCTAACTGCTTCTGTTTAGTTTCTTCAGCCAGTTGTGCCTCTTTGTGTTTTATTTCTAACTCCTTTTGTTTTGTTATCTCAGCTAGTTCTACAATCTCCGTCTGGTGTTGTCTTTCTCGTGCCCGTTCATCTCTCTCAGCATCTTTTGCTTCCCTAAATTTTTGATCAGCATATTGCTCTAATTCCTTTCCTTTGTATTCTAATTCCCTGCCTGCTTTTATGAAATCAGCTAAAGTTGCCATGTTGTTGGGTAATTAGCTAGAGTTGATAGGCACTTAAATATTTACTCAGGTATATTAGATATGTTAAGTTTTTAAATCCCTGTGTACAAAAACTATACTCTTAGATTACACCCTGAAAAATAGATCACAAAAAATATACTAATAGATCACACCCTGAAAAAGAGATGCATTATTAATCATATTGCATTCAAAATAATTTGGGTATACTCATCTTAACTTTCCAGAAAATCAGGTACAATCGTTTGGCACCTCAGGTCCAATCGTTCGGCACTTCGACATACAGCTTGAGTTATTCTCATAAACAGCTCTTGTTACATCTGGTTTACAAGAGCATCAACAATTAACCATTTGTAAAACGACATATGACTTTAGACAATTTTGTACAATCACATGCCCCCGGACAACACAGTGTGGTATAATTAATCTTCAATGTCAATGTCCTGTCTTCGTTCTAATGTCTTCTGCCTTCCCTAACTATTGCTGTTTAATTTATGGAAGTGCTGTGCAGACCGAGTCTTATTTGCATAGCGAAAGTAGTGCCATCGTGACGGTAACAAATAGAAAAGGTATACAAATAATTAAATAAATGCTTTGAAATAAATATAAAAGTATTAATAATGTTCAAATAAATAAATATATTCAATAAATAGCTTGTATAAACAAAAAATATTTAATATAAGTCAAAGATTTAGGCGAGCAGCCGCTTGGCGATTTGTAAACAATCCGTCGCTGATTGCAAATGGCGTAGGGCAGCTGTTGTCAGTCGCGATACGTCATAGGCGCAGCGCTATTTTTAGATTGGACAAATCGATATTGTCGCCGGCTCATTTCTTGTGTATTGCTCCGCCGTAAATCATTTTTGACAAATACTCATAAATAAATCAGTAATTATAGAAATAAATGATACAAAACTATAATAATAATACTTATAAATCAGAAGAAAACATGTTCATAAGCACAAAACATTTCAATAAGCATAAATGAACGTTAATCGGTCACGATGGGCACAGCTCGCACTTTGTTCTAGTCTGCACACGCCATTATTCACTAACATAAACTAAACCGTGTGATTAACTGACAGTAATACTATTCTAGAGCCGTGGGTGAGTGTTTTAGCTTGAACAATTGTCCAAGCTACACTTCTGACACCACTTTTGTCCTAGCCTGTCATCAAGCGATGCTACAGGCATTACGGGATAAACTTCTCTCGCACCACACAAAAGATTTGTCAGTCGTACGAGAGGAATTGATTACACATTTTATTGCCACTGGCTCTTTACATTACATAAATGCACAAAACAGTCGCTAATGAATCACACATGAATACACAGAATGCCTATCACTAGTCGTTCCTAACCCTACTACTAAATCTATCTACTCGGCTAAAGAAATACGCATCGACGCTAAGCGATGTGTTCACTACGAAGTCTGTCCCCTGTCTGACTAATCCTCCGCGTGCTGATTACACAGTACGCGGAGGGACCTTGTGCGTACTTCGGCTTTTGCGTGCTGCATCATTCAGCACGCTTAGCGTAGTGGCCTCTCTTGAGTTTCACTCTAGTTCTCCGTGTCTATCACGTTGGGGTGATTATGCTGTGACCAGAGTGCTTACTCTCTGGTTGACACCTCCGTGTCTCATGAGAGAACTATTTGATAGTTCCCCTTCCTATCTACTCCCTACACCTACCCTGCCCTCATGTAGGGGCACTGGGTTACCTCTAATCTACTTGAGGTAGACCACTCATTCAGGGTGGTCTTCCCTGAGTCTTTGACAAGTTGGTTGCTTCCACACATAGCCAGACAACAGTCTCCCCAGTATCCCTCAGTAACCAAGTGTCTGGTTGCTTGCTTCCACACATTGCCACGCAACAGTCTCCCCAGTATTCCTCAGTAACCAGGTGTCTAGTTGCTTGCTTCCACACATACCCAGACAACAGTATCCCCAGTATCCTCAGTAACCAGGTGTCTAGTTGCTTGCTTCCACACATTGCCACGCAACAGTCTCCCCAGTATTCCTCAGTAACCAAGTGCCTAGTTGCTTGCTTCCACACATAGCCAGACAACAGTCTCCCCAGTATCCCTCAGTAACTAAGTGTCTAGTTGCTTGCTTCCACACATTGCCAGACAACAGTCTCCACAGTATTCCTCAGTAACCAGGTGTCTAGTTGCTTGCTTCCACACATAGCCAGAAAACAGTCTCCAAGTATTCCTCAGTAACCAGGTGTTAGTTGCTTGCTTCCACACATAGCCAGACAACAGTCCCCCCAGTATTCCTCAGTAACCAAGTGTCTGGTTGCTTGCTTCCACACATTACCAGGCAATAGTCTCCCAGTATCCCTCAGTTACCAAGTGTCTAGTTCTTGCTTCCACACATTGCCACGCAACAGTCTCCCCAGTATTCCTCAGTAACCAAGTGTCTGGTTGCTTGCTTCCACACATTACCAGGCAACAGTCCCCCCAGTTTTCCTCAGTAACCAGTGTCTTGTTGCTTGCTTCCACACATTGCCACGCAACAGTCTCCCCAGTATTCCTCAGAAAACCAAGTGTCTGGTTGCTTGCTTCCACACATAGCCAGACAACAGTCTCCCCAGTATCCCTCAGTAACCAAGTGTCTAGTTGCTTGCTTCCACACATTGCCAGACAACAGTCTCCACAGTATTCCTCAGTAACCAGGTGTCTAGTTGCTTGTTTCCACACATTGCCAGACAACAGTCTCCCCAGTATCCCTCAGTAACCAAGTTCTGGTTGCTTGCTTCCACACATAGCCAGACAACAGTCTCCACAGTATTCCTCAGTAACCAGGTGTCTTGTTGCTTGTTTCCCAACACATAGCCAGACAACAGTCCCCCCCCAGTATTCCTCAGAAATCAGGTGTCTGGTTGCTTGCTTCCACACATTGCCAGGCAACAGTCTCCCCAGTATCCCCCTGTAACCAGGTTTCTAGTTGCTTGCTTCCACACATTGCCAGGCAACAGTTTCCCCAGTATCCTCAGTAACCAGGTGTCTAGTTGCTTGTTTCCCACACATTGCCAAGCAACAGTCTCGTCAGTATCCTCAGTAACCAGGTGTCTTGTTGCTTGCTTCCACACATTCCAGACAACAGTCTCGTCAGTATTCCTCAGTAACCATGTTTTGTTGCTTGCTTCCAAAATTGCCAGGCAACAGTTTCCCAGTATCCCTCAGTAACCAGGTGTCTAGTTGCTTGTTTCCAACATTGCCAGGCAACAGTCCCCCCAGTATCTCCAGTAACCAGGTGTCTTGTTGCTTGCTTCCACACATTGCCAGGCAACATTCTCCCCAGTATCCCCCTGTAACCAGGTGTCTTGTTGCTTGCTTCCACACATTGCCAGGCAACATTCTCCCCAGTACCCCCCTGTAACCAGGTGTCTAGTTGCTTGCTTCCACACATTGCCAGGCAACAGTCTCCCCAGTATCCCCCTGTAACCGGTTTCTAGTTGCTTGCTTCCACACATTGCCAGCAACAGTTTCCCCAGTATCCCTCAGTAACCAGGTGTCTAGTTGCTTGCTTCCACACATTGCCAGACAACAGTCTCGTCAGTATTCCTCAGTAACCAGGTGTCTAGTTGCTTGCTTCCACACATTGCCAGGCAACAGTCTCCCCAGTATCCCTCAGTAACCAGGTGTCTAGTTGCTTGCTTCCACACATCCCATCAACAACAACCACCTGGCGGTATTCCCACCTGGTGAAGATCAGGACAAGGAAGAGTGATGGTCACATCACATCAAACAGTCAGGACTAACATGAAATGCCGAGCGCTGACGTCTAACGTGTGATTACCTGTAGCCTTGTGTTGTCTAATTGTGTTGTGGATTCGTCTTGCTACATTCGCCTGGTTCAGATAATCTTAAGACAGACAGACGCGCTGGAGAAGACAAATTACCGCACAAACATATCTACTGCAGATTGGCTGCTATATTTAGCCTCCACGTGAGCTATCTGCTCCTATCTAGCTCAACATCATCCGGCCCGGGCAAGTTTCATAATGGATTGTGTGGAGCAGCGGCATAACTGCATGTTTGATCTCGCACACAGAATGCGCCGCCTGTGTATTTTTATCGCCTCTGCCATGGATCTGGGTTTGTGGTTAAGTG
>JACEFZ010019947.1:0-82500 GCA_014155875.1 Cepaea nemoralis | reverse complement strand
TAGATAGACAGATAGATAGATATAGACACATATAGATAGACAGACAGATAGATAGATATAGACACATAGATAGATAGACAGATAGACACATATAGATAGACAGATAGACACATATAGATAGACAGATAGAACATATAGATAGACAGATAGATAGATATAGACACATATAGATAGACAGATAGATAGACAGATAGAATAGATAGATAGATAGATATAGACACAGATAGATAGACAGATAGATAGATAGATATAGACACATATAGATAGACAGATAGACACATATAGATAGACAGATAGACACATATAGATAGACAGATAGACACATATAGATAGACAGATAGATAGATATAGACACAGATAGATAGACAGATAGATAGATAGATATAGACACATATAGATAGACAGACAGATAGATAGATAGATATAGACACATATAGATAGACAGACAGATAGATAGATATAGACACATATAGATAGACAGACAGATAGATAGACAGATAGATAGATAGATATAGACACATATAGATAGACAGATAGAACATAGATATAGAAGACAGACAGATATAGATGAGACAGACAGAATAGATAGACAGGACAGATATAGATAGACAGACAGATATAGATAGACAGACAGAATAGATAGACAGACAGAAAATACTGAGACAGACAGATATAGATAGACAGACAGATATAGATAGACAGACAGATATAGATAGACAGACAGATATAGATAGAAGACAGATATAGATAGACAGACAGCATATAGAGACAGGACAGATCTAGATAGACAGACAGATATAGATAGACAGGACAGATATAGATAGACAGACAGATATAGATAGACAGAAGAATATAGATAGACAGACAGATATAGATAGACAGACAGATATAGATAGACAGACAGATATAGATAGACAGACAGATAGAGATAGACAGACAGACAAATAATGAGACAGACAGATATAGATAGAAAGACAGCTATAGACTAGGACAGACAGACAATACTGAGACAGACAGATATAGATAGACAGACAGATAGATAGACAGATAGATAGATAGATATAGACACATATAGATAGACAGATAGATAGATAGATATAGACACAGATAGATAGACAGATAGACACATATAGATAGACAGATAGACACATATAGATAGACAGACAGATAGATAGACAGATAGATAGATAGATAGACACATATAGATAGACAGATAGATAGATAGATATAGACACAGATAGATAGACAGATAGACACATATAGATAGACAGATAGACACATATAGATAGACAGACAGATAGATAGACAGATAGATAGATAGATATAGACACATATAGATAGACAGATAGATAGATAGATATAGACACATATAGATAGACAGATAGATAGATAGATATAGACACATATAGATAGACAGACAGATAGATAGATATAGACACATATAGATAGACAGACAGATAGATAGATATAGACACATATAGATAGACAGATAGATAGATAGACAGATAGATAGATAGATATAGACACAGATAGATAGACAGACAGATAGATAGATATAGACACATATAGATAGACAGATAGATAGATAGACAGATAGATAGATATAGACACATATAGATAGACAGATAGATAGATAGATATAGACACATATAGATAGACAGATAGATAGATAGATATAGACACATATAGATAGACAGATAGATAGATAGATATAGACACATATAGATAGACAGATAGATAGATATAGACACATATAGATAGACAGATAGATAGATAGATATAGACACATATAGATAGACAGATAGATAGATAGATATAGACACATATAGATAGACAGATAGATAGATAGACAGATAGATAGATAGATATAGACACATATAGATAGACAGATAGATAGATAGACAGATAGATAGATAGATATAGACAATATAGATAGACAGACAGATAGATAGACAGACAGATAGATAGATAGATATAGACACATATAGATAGACAGACAGATAGATAGATATAGACACATATAGATAGACAGACAGTATAGATAGACAGACAGATAAGATAGATAGACACATATGATGACAGACAGATAGATAAGATAGACACATATAGATAGACAGACAGATATAGATAGAAGACAATATATATAGACAGACAGATATAGATAGACAGACATAGATAGAGACAGATAGTACTCATATAGACAGACAGACAAGATAGACAGAGACAGATAAGATAGACAGACAGAGATAGATATAGACACATATAGATAGACAGATAGATGAAGATATAGACACATATAGATAGACAGAAAGATAATATATATGACACATATAGATAGACAGACAGATATAGATATAGACAGACAGATATAGATAGACAGATAGAAGATAGACAGAAGACATAGATAGACAGATATAGACAGATATAGATAGCACAGGACAGATATAGATAGACAGACAGATATAGAGACAGACAGATATAGATAGATGTGTATAAGAGACAGGATATAGATAGACAGACAGATATAGATAGACAGACAGATATAGATAGACAGACAGATATAGATAGACAGACAGATATAGATAGACAGACAGATATAGATAGACAGACAGATATAGATAGACAGACAGATATAGATAGACAGACAGATATAGATAGACAGACAGATATAGATAGACAGACAGATATAGATAGACAGACAGATATAGATAGACAGACAGATATAGATAGACAGACAGATATAGATAGACAGACAGATATAGATAGACAGACAGATATAGATAGACAGACAGATATAGATAGACAGACAGATATAGATAGACAGACAGATATAGATAGACAGACAGATATAGATAGACAGACAGATATAGATAGACAGACAGATATAGATAGACAGACAGACAAATACTGAGACAGACAGATATAGATAGACAGACAGATATAGATAGACAGACAGATATAGATAGACAGACAGATATAGATAGACAGACAGATATAGATAGACAGACAGATAATATACCGATACAGGACAGCTACTAGATAGCAGACAATACATGAGACAGACAGATATAGATAGACAGACAGGCAAATACTGAGACAGACAGATATAGATAGACAGACAGGCAAATACTGAGACAGACAGATATAGATAGACAGACAGACAAATACTGAGACAGACAGATATAGATAGACAGACAGACAAATACTGAGACAGACAGATATAGATAGAAAGACAGACAAATACTGAGACAGACAGATATAGATAGAAAGACAGGCAAATACTGAGACAGACAGATATAGATAGAAAGACAGGCAAATACTGAGACAGACAGATATAGATAGACAGACAGGCAAATACTGAGACAGACAGATATAGATAGACAGACAGGCAAATACTGAGACAGACAGATATAGATAGACAGACAGACAAATACTGAGACAGACAGATATAGATAGACAGACAGCCAAATACTGAGACAGACAGATATAGATAGACAGACAGATATAGATAGACAGACAGATATAGATAGACAGACAGATATAGATAGACAGACAGATATAGATAGACAGACAGATATAGATAGACAGACAGACAAATACTGAGACAGACAGATATAGATAGACAGACAGATATAGATAGACAGACAGATATAGATAGACAGACAGACTATATATGAGACAGACAGATATAGATAGACAGACAGATATAGATAGACAGACAGATATAGATAGACAGACAGATATAGATAGACAGACAGATATAGATAGACAGACAGATATAGATAGACAGACAGATATAGATAGACAGACAGATATAGATAGACAGACAGATATAGATAGACAGACAGATATAGATAGACAGACAGATATAGATAGACAGACATATATAGATAGACAGACAGATATAGATAGACAGACAGATATAGATAGACAGACAGATATAGATAGACAGACAGCTAATAGCTAGACAGACAGATATAGATAGACAGACAGATATAGATAAGTAGACAGACAAATACTGAGACAGACACTGAGACGACAGATATAGATAGACAGACAGACTAATACGATGAGACAGACAGCTTATAGATAGACAGACCGGCAATATAGATGAGACAGACCAGATATAGATAGATAGACAGACACGATATAGCTAGACAGACAGATATAGCTAGCCAGGACAGATATAGATAGACAGGACAGACCAATATGAGACAGACAGATATAGATAGGACAGACAGATATAGATCAGACAGACAGATATAGATAGACAGAGACATATATAAAGATATTAGAGGACAGACAGACTATAGTACTGAGACAGACATAGTACTAAGATAAGACAGACAGATATAGATAGACAGACAGACTAAAACTGAGACAGACAGACTATAGATAGACAGACAAGATATCGATAGGACAGACAGCTATAGAATAGACAGACAGACTATAGACTAGACCAGCAGATATAGATAGACGACAGATATAGATAGACAGACAGATATAGATAGACAGGACAGATATAGATAGACAGGACAGATATAGATAGACAGACAGATATAGATAGAAGACAGACAGATTACATAGACAGACAGATATAGATTAGACAGACAGACAAATACTGAGACAGACAGATATAGATAGACAGACAGATATAGATAGAGACAGACCAGATATAGATAGACAGACAGATATACGATAGACCGAAGAATACTAGATAGACAGACAGACAATAGATAGACAGACAGATATAGATAGACAGACAGGACAAATACTGAGACAGACAGATATAGATAGACAGACAGATATAGATAGACAGACAGAAATAGATGAAGACAGACATATATAGATAACAGACAGATACTAGATAGACAGACAGATATAGATATAGACAGACAGATACTAGATATAGACACATATAGATAGACAGATAGATAGATAGATATAGACACATATAGATAGACAGACAGATAGATAGATATAGACAATATAGATAGACCAGACAGATAAATAGACAGATAGATAGATAGATTTATAGGACACATATGAGATAGACAGGATAGATAGATATAGGGAACATATAGATAGACAGATAGATAGATAGATATAGAACATAGATAGATAGAGACAGACAGATAAGATAGACAGATAGATAGATAGATATAGACACAGATAGATAGACAGATAGATAGATATAGACACAGATACAGATAGGGATAGACATAGATAGATAGATAGATAGATAGATAGATAGTAGATAGATAGATGATAGATAAATAGTAGATAAATATCTGTCGGTCGGTCGGTCGGTTTTTGGGGGTGGGTGGGGCCGGGCAGGCGGGCCCAACAGACAGACTTAGATTAGATAGTTTAGATATATAGATAGATAGATAGATAGATAGATAGATAGATAGATAGATGATGATAGATAGATAGATGATAGTAGATTTTGGTACCCCTTCCCCGGTCGATGGGTCGGTGGGGGTGGGGGGGCCGGCAGGCGGGCAGACAGACAAAAACAGACAGACAGACAACAATAATAGATAGATAATAATTAGTAGTGATAGATAGATAAAAGGGATAGATAGATAGATAGATAGATAAAATGGATAATAGAAGATGATTGGGTTAGGTCGGTGGGTCGGGGGTAGGTGGATGGGTCACCCGACCGGCAGACATTCAACGGACAGACTTCAGACAGACAGACAGACAGACAGACAGCCAGACAGACGACAGACGACAGACAGACAACAGACAGACAGATAGATAGATAGATGGGAAAATAGATAATAGTAGATAGATAGATAGATAGAAGATAGATGGGTTTGATTGATTGATTGTTTCCCCCAAAAACCGGGCCTTGTCAGCTAGTTTATTTATAAAATCACGTTCATGAAAGAACCCCCCTGTGGAGACGCCCCCGGAATTTCGCGCTGTTTTTTTTGAAAACGAAAGTCACGGGGAAAATTTGAAAAATTTGGGTCGAATCTTTGGGGAAGCTGTAAAACTTTTTAAAATCATGGCCCGTAATCTTTAAGTCATAATTAATATACCGTATATAAGGCTAACTTTAAAATCTGCTGTAAAATCTCCCAGAACAAAAATTTGTTTTGTTGGGTGGACATAATGATAACGTTATATACTAAATCTCATCATTTTATCTCAGCCGTTACTGAGATATTGAATTTTATATTGAGGCAACCAAAAAAAAACACACTTTTTTTTTTTTATAGTTGCTTGTTCAATATCCAGGCTTCCGCGCCATATAGTAGTGTTGAATATACATAAATTTGACATTTCTCATTTTTACTGCGGTGTTAATCTGTCTACATGTTATTGACAATAACATTTGCTATTATTGTTAATACTGATTTCATGCTGCTGAAAGCATTTTTGGCTATCCCTTTTTTTTGGGGGTCATGTGATGAGAAGAGAGGCGCTGGAGAACATCGTGACAACTCTAAAGATAGAGGGGAAGAGAGGCAGAGGCAGACCACGAGGAATGATGCTGGATGGATTGCGACGGTAGTATGGAGGAATATCAACGACAGAGTTGATCTAGAAAACCAAGGACAGAGATCTGTGGCGAGTCATGAACGCCTACGCCAGTCGGCACGGCACTTGATGATGATTCTCTAACGGCGTAAGGGAAAGACAATAACAACAACGAATCCGAATAATTTTCAGTATCGATTCTTCACAACAATTACAAGAGAATGTAAATGAAATGTTATTGTAGAGCTTCTCCCTTGCGTTATGTATTAATTAATCTGCTGACAATGAACTTGAAATTTATATTGAAAATCTTATGATAAAAAGTGCATTTAGTTTTAAATAACTAAAAGATCATGGCATTGTTTGTTAGAAGATATTACCTTTCAATAATAAAGGTCCCAACGTGTTGTGTTCAACGAACCATGCAAAGCAGAAGAAATTCCAATAAATCCAATGGACTTGTAAATTATCAATTATGTAACAAAACGACTAAAATGACGAAATTTTGGATGTCATGCTTAACGTATGGATTAAGTTGGAACAACTGCCAGATACAGCATATACGACGCTTTAGTTCAGCTAGCAGGTAACGAAACTTGTTAATTTATATACATATGATAGTGCGCTATGAATAGACACTTTTGTTAACTTTTGACTTTGTTTATACATAGTGCGCTATGAATAGACACTTTGTTTATACATAGTGCGCTATGAATCGATACTTTATTACATAGTTGAAGTATGGCTGTTTAAATATCAAGAAGGGAGAAGCTATACACAAAATTTTGTGTATAGCACGAGACGCTATACTACACAAAAATTTGTGGCTGGTCACGTGATTATTCGGCACAAAATTTTGTGAATAGTACGAGCCGCTATTCACAAAAATTTGAAGAAGACTATTATTCTCTCTTCTCGTCTGTCTTTTTTTTTTTTTTGCAAGTTCTTTTTCTTCAAACCTCACAAAGTTGTCGACAAGGACACACTCTACGTACAGTGATATTTTATTTGGCAAATAAAATTCACAAAGACATCTATTGGATTCATCCGACACTTGATCACTCCTGTCGTTGCCTGGGGGATGCCCCCCCCCCCCCCCCCCCCCCCCCCCCCCCCCCCCCCGCAGCTACCGCACATCCATAGAGAACACTCTATTCAGATGCTTCGAGTTTCTCAGTTCTATATTATAGTTCCTAAAACAAGCAACTAGAAAGTCGCTTAGAAGCCCTGGAGATGTGGATGTACAGACGAATAATAGGTCGTATTTCATGGAAATAAAAACAATCAAATGCAGAGGTCCTAGAAAAACTGGGAATGAAGAGAGAGCGAGAGAGTTGATGGAAGAAATAAAGAGGAGGCAAGTGAAATATTTCGGCCATGTTATTGTTAAAATACATGATACTCTTATAAAAACCATACTGGAGGGCAAGGTTGAGGGCAAGCTAGCAAGAGGTAGACAACGATACAAGTGGGAAGATAACATCAAGAGATGGACGAACATCAGCCTGTCAATGTACAGCCAAGGCGAAAGACAGTGTTGGAGATCCATTGCAGCCAACCTTCATTGTGGAGACGACACCTGATTGACTGATTAAAAATTTTAAAAATGAAAAAAAAAATTGGCTAGCGGGGAGTCGAACCCCAGCCTCCATTGTGACAGTCGGAGATACTAACCACTACACTATAAAGAACACAATGATAGTTCCACGAACATTAATAATGTAGTCAAAAGGAAGTTAGACATCACGTGACAAGTTGAATTATCATGTGACCAGCCACACATTTTTGTGTATAGCGGCTCGTACTACTTACAAAATTTTGTGTATAGTCACTTCGTATCAAGAATAATTTTCCAGATTGGTATCCCCAATACAATGTGTCCCAAGGCGAGTTTAAGAATTGTTAACTTGCATTTCTGTACACTTACTGTTTACAGGCATCCATCTTTGTTTACATTACCGACCTACTATTTCCTACTATTTATGTCCTGATAGTTCTGGTCCAAGCTGACAGTAATATGCGTCACCTCAGAGAGACATGATTAGGGTCGTTAGGCAATACAAACACCAAGCTTTCGACTGACTGACCTCATGAATTAACAAATAAACAAGGAAATGCTACGCATACAAAATGCAGGAAAATCTGGTATATGTGAAGCAGGTTGAAAAGAGAGAGGAGAGAGATAGATAATGAAGATAGTGTGAGAGAGAGATACGAGAAAGATGTGTTGAAAGACATAAAAAAGTGATAAAGACAAGAAAGAGAGAGAGGGGGAGGGAGATAGAGAAGGAGAGAGAGAGCTGTCTGTATGCCTCTCTATATGTCCGCCTGTCTGTATGCCTCTCTATATATCCACCTGTCTGTATGTCTCTCTACATGCCCGCCTGTCTGGATGTCTCTCTGTCTGTCTGTCCGTCTGACAGCCTGCCTGATTTCTTGTTCTCTGTCAGTCTATTTGTCTGACTTTCCATTTGTATATATGTCTATCTGAATCTCTGTCTAACAAACTGTCTCTCTGTCTTTCCATATGTATGTCTGGCTGTCTCTCTGTGTGTATGTATGCGTGTGTCTGACTCTCTATCTGTCTGCTGCCTGTCTGCCAGTTTATATATCCGTTGTTTATTTGTCTGTAGCTCTGACTGCCTGCCTCTCTCTCTCTCTCTCTCTCTCTCTCTCTCTCTCTCTCTCTCTCTCTCTCTCTCTCTCTCTCTCTCTCTCTCTCTCTCTCTCTCTCTCTCTCTCTCTCTCTCGGTCGCTCGGCCGGTCAACCTGCCTGTTCAGAGTATTGCAGGGAGAGGTTGAAAGAGATGTATGAATTGGCATGGTGGAACACAGATGATCGACGAGCAAGTGTCGCGTTGGATCTAGCTACACATCCACCTACCTGCCTAGCTACCCACATACCTGCTTAACTACCTACCTGTCTACCTACCCACATATCTGCCTATCTAACCATCTGTATGTCTAACAACCCACCTACCTGCCTACTTAACCACTTTCGTGTCTAACTACCCACCTACCTAACCAACTATGAATAATACAAAGAATTATCACCGAAGCAATGGAGTACGTGCTTTGTGCTCAATACTTTTGACAGCAACCAGCGGGGAGAGAATGAAGCGGAGGAGAAGAGGTAGGGGAGAGGAGGGAAGGAAAAGGAAGAAGAGGGCTGGAGCCAGAAGGGGTAGAAGGAAAATGGATCGTTTGGGACTAAAAAATATGCGGGTTGGGTATTGGAATTGCCGTAGTGCAAAGCAAAGAGGACAAATGCTGGAGAAACTGGTCTATGATTTTGATGTCCTGATGTTACAGGAACTGAATACGAACTCTTTTAAGTGCCCTGGCTATACATGTTACATCAACCCAACTGGGCAGGGAAGACATGGACAGGCTCTGGTGGTCAAGGACGGTTTACAGCATTCAATACTGGATATGAGTGGGTGGGGTCTGGAGAGTAAAGAGGTGCAGGGAATGCGGATACAAATCGGCCGATACAGCTGGAACCTGATAAATATATATGTAAGTGGGGAATCTTGCATAAGCAGAGAGAGTTGGGACTGGTTGAGAGGTTTAGTGGACACCCCAAATACCTGGAGGATGCGTATAACAGGGTTAGGTATGATCGGTTAATAAACACACTGTTGGACATGGAGGTCTGCCCTTGCCTTGTTAGATGGATAGCGGCAGTGCTTTATGTGCGTAAGGTTGCATTGCGCATGGGTTCCTGGACTTCTGACCCCTGTACTATTACACCTGGGTGGTGAATGGAGGTGGAGGCAGTAACAGCGGCATTCCGGTGGTTAGAGGAGACTATTGCAACACACGTTGTATTCATTGCGGATTCAAAGTGTATGCTTAGCAAAGTGGAGAAAGGAATGTTTCATGTAGAATGATGGAGAACAGATTGAGAACCCATTTGGCGAAAGAATGAGAATGTGGGGGATCGGCAGGGGTTCTGGGAATCTCAAAACTGAGAGGGAAGACCAGGAGAACTTTAATGAGATAGCGGTGGGAACGATTAGTAGTATGACTCTTTGCTGGCTGTTGAACGAGGGGAAGGAGCACGTATGGGAATGTCCTGAGTGCAGTGATGTCGGTTCTTAACTTAACTCAACTCAACTTGTTCTTTATTTACCTATCTGTTATGTTATGTGGTTACTTCAGTGCACGCTCCAAAGAGTGGGACAGGTCGGGAGAGAACACGCAGGGCACTGCTCTTGCTGAGGCCTCGCTTGAGACAGATGTTGTCTGTCTAAATGATGGGACACCAACTAGGCAGGCAATGAGACCGGGGGACCCTGACACGGCCATCGACCTGACACTTGTATCAAAAGAGGCGGCATCAGACATAAAATAGAGTGTCCTTGGGGATTATAGAAGCGACCACCTACACTGCTCTGTACTGATACCTAAGTCCAGTACAGTCAGGGCTCAAGAGGAAACACTAACTTACACTCACTTTAAACAACACAATTCTAAATACCCAAAGAGATAAAGGATTGACTTTCACCCAATTTAATTGCTGAACAATTAAAAAAAAAAATTGTCTGGCAAGGAAACGAACCTTGAGCTCCCGCCCATCAGGCTGGGGACACTATCATCTATGCTACTGACGACACGTTCTCCAATCAACGAGAATGTATAATATAGCCACAAACTTACGTTAAGTCATGTGACTTGGCAAATCACGTGACCAGCCGGGACAGTTAACTATGTATCAAGGAATACTTTATACATAGTGCGCTATGAATAGACACTTTGTTTATACATAGTGCGCTATGAATAGACACTTCGATATTATATACTTTCTATATTATATATAATTTTATATTTAATTATTTATTTGATTGTTTTTTGTTCGCATATCCTTTACAGGACATCGCTGTCAACATCGTCGATTGTTCAGCTGATTTCTTGGCAAGATGACGCTCAGTAGTTTGCCATTATATACTTTCTATATTATATATAATTTTATATTTAATTATTTATTTGATTGTTTTTTATTCGCATATCCTTTACAGTACATCGCTGTCAACATCGTCGATTGTTCAGCCGATTTCTTGGCAAGATAACGCTCAGTAGTTTGCCATTGCTTTCTAAGCGGGCAGCTCACATACCCCGTAAGTTACCAACGCGGCTAGAACCGCTACCGATTCTCGCGCAGGTTACGTTCCTCACGAGAATATACGGGATTACGGAGAAAGTCGCTAAATACTATTACTATACTATAATAATTAATAACCACAATTAATTAATATTATTATTATAATATAATATTGATAATTATTATTAATATATTGTAATTATGTAGGTATTGGAGTATACTTTTCACCACAAAATATTTAAAAGTGAAGAAATGAAATTTTAAGCTAGTCTAGTACTACTCGTAGTGTGACCGCCACAGATAGATAGGCCTTGAAAACCCTAAAAACCAAATCTAATGGTACCTCAATGATGCCTTGTATGTCAATTCTAAATGGAGATATTCACATTTTTGTGAAGGTGAAACGAGTTACGATTTTCTCATGTTCCCCATACTTTTGAGGCCCTTTACTGTGTCTCATATTCTCATTTTCCGGTCCATCCAAGATTGTATTAAACAAAATGAAATCTGACTTCATCAATATGTTCCGTCATGTTAAATGATAAAAAAATAGTACAAGTATACAAATAAATTATTAATAATCCTTAAACTTTTATTTTCTTTAGCTTTAGTAGTTCAAATAAATTGCACGTTTTAGCGTTAAAACTGGCTGCCACCATCTTGGAGTTCCATTCAAACATCTCGCAGGCATATTATTTTCTTACGAGAGGTAAAACGAAGCAAGCGATGAAACTCTCCAAATATATGTAAAAATGGGTGCTGAATTCGAATATCCATCTAAAAATATCTTAATATTAAATAATCAAGCTCTAGAATTTAAATTTACTTACTTTTTGCTAAGTAATTCAATTTATTTGAAAAGGTCACAATAATTTCAACCAATCGCTTTGCACGGAATATTAGGCTAACCTTTTCTGCTTAACTTTAGGTGGTGTCTGCTATTGCCACGTGATATTTGAATGAATGAATGATGTTGAAAGCATGAATGGTCTTAACAGCAGTTTTGAGGACACAGTGGATCATTGCTGGGTGGCGCGGTATATCACTTCTGGTTTAAGTTCGGGTCGCAGCACAATCAAATTACCTAGTAGTAGTGCATGCTGCATAAACCTTAAGAAAATGTTAATGTAATTAAAAACGAAAATATACCTACTTTAAAACTGTTTTTTATGTTGCAGAGCCAAATTAATATGTGCTTAATTCATGTGATTTAATTCATATCAATCTTCCTTTTTGTTGTTAGGAAAAACCAACAGATGATATTAGAAGCAACATCAGTAGGTTATGAGTGTGAAAACTGATTTTATTCATTAGGCTAATGATGATAAACAAGAATATGAATAGGACAAGCAAACACTGCATTCTATGAAATGAAGAACGTTTTGTGCAATAAGTCACTGTCCTTGAAAGTTAGAAAACAAGTTTTTGCATGCTCCATAGAACAAGTTTTTACATATGATGGCTGTGAATCCTGGACAATTAGTAAGCAGGCGAAAAAATCCCGGGAAGCCTTGGAGATGTGGTTTTATAGAAGAATGCTGAAAATTAATTGGACAGCCTAAATGAGCAATCAGGACGTTTTAAGGGAAGCTGAGTTACAAATACAACTTATCATAAACATCTGAAAGAGGCAGTCATCGTTTTTTGGCCACATTATGAGAAGACAAAAACTGGAACATGTGACAACCGTAAAGATTTGAGGAAAAAGAGATAGAGGAAGACAGCATAAGGAGATTCTTGACAGTCTTGTGTCATGGCACGGAAGGGAGTCAATGCACGAATTGATCTATGCCGTCTGAGATGCCACTATTTTTGGAGAGGCATGATCTCCCATGCCACCCGGCAAGGCACTGGATGATGATGATAAACAAGATGGTGTTGGTAAAGAGATGATAATGACTATAAAGATGATAATGGTGGAAATATGATCTCTTAGATAATAATGACAGCAATAATGTTGGAGTATATTACAAATATGGGAGCCGCAGTAGTATAGTGACTAGATGCTGCCCCGGTGGTCATGGGTTCGATCATCATTAGGGTGGATTCAGATTTTTATAATTGACCAGGGCTTCCAGGTTGAGCCAGCCTAAAATGGGCAACAAGAACTGTCCTGGGAAGTAAAGGCCACCGGCGATATACTGACCATATCATCCACCGAGACTATATAGACATGCCCAATGCACTTAAAAGTGTGTTGGTCTGTTACTTGTCGTAAAAATATGAAGGAAAGCTGAAGGCTAACAAAAAGATGTGGATTATGAATAAAATGGGACGCAGAGGTGTTTCCAAGGCATCAGGACCATGTTCCATACTGGCCGAGACCTACTAACACGTCCTAGTCGTGCGTCCTGGGCAACAGGTCCCTTCGGGGTCCTGGCTAATGTAGTAGGATTTGCTGATTCTTCCGAAGTCGGAGAGTGTCTGCCTGCACAACGAGGAACCACCAGTCTGCACACCAATAAGCCAGACATGGGACAATGGATACTCACTCAAACCTCAGTCCGGTATGACATCACACTGATGTTGGACAACAGGATGTCTTCATCCGACATACAGGACTTCACGCTGGAGTTCACAGCCAGCGAACGTAAGCACGCAAGCAAGCAAGCATGACTAAAATGATGATAAAGGCAATAATGATGATGGCAGTGGTAAATGAAATTGGGATAATTAGGATGAATAAGAGACGTTGATAATATTGGTCATCATAATTTATACCTCCATTCATTGGAGCTCATAATAATACTTTATTAATTAAATGTAATTTAAGATTAACTAAGATATGTTCATAATTACAAAATACAATGCCTGAAGACATGAAATTGTAAAATTACTTTCTCGAATATGGTCACTATTGTGAAGTTGTTAAAGATTCAAATGGTATGTTTGATATTGCAGATATTTAAAAGCCATTAAAATAGATGGAAAGGCTATTGCTCAAGAGATCAACGATGAGGTCAAGAACGAAGTGGAAGCTCTGAAAGCAGCAGGAAAGAGAGTTCCACATCTAGCAGTGCTTCTTGTAGGCAATGACCCAGCAAGCGTGGTGTATGTCAAGAACAAAGCTAAAGCAGCAGAGTACACAGGTTTTAATTGGACCTTATATTTGTACTAGTTTATCAATGGCCATTTGTTTGCATTTGCAACTTTCTAATTAGTCCTGTATTTTTATTGCACATTTGTTGTTAGTTAGTTAGTTAGTTAGTCGCAGTTCCAACTTCACAGCAATGGGTCGTCCCCATTATGCTGTGCCAGTGTTAGTTATTTGTTTGTATTGCAGTTTTTAAACTCATCTTTTATTTGCTTGAAATAGATTGTCAATATCTGCAGTTTTATCTCTGTGGCGAAGGGATAACGGATGCAATTCATAATCCCATATATCACGTTCAAAAGACAGCTGTGTGTGATTTGGAAGCAGATTGCCTTTGCTTTGGTTTCCATACAATGGTATGAGTGCCAGTCACTCAGAAAGCAATAACAAACTGTTGAACATAAACTTGCCTTGGAGTCACAGCAGCTAAAAATGCTGGAGTTGACTGCTACTTCCTGTAAAGGATACACAACTAACTTTAGAAAAAAAAAATCTCTTGTATAATCTTGACTGTCCTTTTAGTTTATTCCCTTGATCTTTAAAGTTTAGCTTTCACTTGTGCTTCTCTAGGCTAGAATGCTTGCTTGAAATGTCATATTCAGGGCATCTGCTGTCTGGTGTGCCAGTCCACATGTGCACATGGCTGATTTGTTGATTCTGTTCTAGAAAGAGAGAGAGAGAGAGAGAGAGAGAGAGAGAGAGAGAGAGAGAGAGAGAGAGAGAGAGAGAGAGAGAGAGAGAGAGAGAGAGAGAGAGAGAGAGGTGCAGAATAATGATTTATTCTGGTCTGTCCATAATATGATAATCATCTTGTGCTGGTGTTGGTGGCTACTGACTGATTTGATGATTCTTTTCTTTTGACGATGTATGACAGTACATCAAGTTGCTTTTCTGTTTCATCTTCCTTGGTAGTTAATCAGCTGTCTCATTTCCAGGCACTCCAGAGAGATGGTATCCACTGAATGATGATCTTACACTGGTAGCCTAGTTCAGATGGCAATGTCCTTAGTACTGACAATTTTCCAAACTGCCTTGCCCGAAGTGCTAATTTTGTGTCTGTATGTAATATCAGACCGGCTCTGTGGCAAAGGGGTTACGGACACAATTCTTAATCCTGCATACCACATTTGAAACACAACTGCGGGCGATTTGGAAGCAGACTTCCTTGTGTTGGTTTTAATTCAATTCGGTATGGGTGCCGGTTGTTCAGAAATCAATGGCAGACTACTGAATGTAAAATTGCTAAGAAATCACAAATGGCTAAAAAATGCTGGGGGTTGAGTGCAACATCCTGTAAGGGATATGCAGCTGACTAAAGTAATATCACAGGCTGTGAATCATGATTTGTGGCTAAGTAATTTATATGATGATGCATGTGTGTGTGTGTGTAAGAGAGAGAGAGAGAGAGAGAGAGAAATTGCACATTTGTCTTCATACTTCTGTCACTTTGTGTATTATCGGTTTATATACCTCTGTCTCTTTTTAGGTCTCATATGTGTGTGTATATATGCTCCATATATTCCCCACCTCCATCCTCCTTCATCCATTAAAGATACAATCTTGGGTCTTTTAGCTCTTTCAAAAACCATTGCACAACAGCTACATATATATATAGTCTCAGATATAGACATGTTCTGTAAATAATATATAATTTAACAATTATGCACTGAGGGAAAAATACATGTCTACACACAGTGAACATACATATCTGTAGAGAGCGAAGGTATGTCTATACTGAATTAAAATTGTTCTACACTGAGTGAAAATACATGTCTTCACATAGTGAAAATGCGTATTTGTACTAAACGAAAATGCATGTCTACACTGAGTGAAAATACGTGCATACAGTGAGTGAACATACAGAAATGCACTTTTAAAAGTGTCTTCAATAGCATTTAGCTTGAAAATCAACCTGGGATTGATCACGGTGCCCTGCAAAGGACATGCAACATTAAAACTTCAGTTGACCTTCCTGGATAGAATAAGTGTCACTATAGACTTGGTATTTCAACATGTTAGCTAAAAACTTCAGTTTACCTTCCTGGATAGAATAAGTGTTGCTATAGACTTGGTATTTCAACATGTTAGCTAAAAACTTCAGTTTACCTTCCTGGATAGAATAAGTGTTGCTATAGACTTGGTATTTCAACATGTTAGCTAAAAACTTCAGTTTACCTTCCTGGATAGAATAAGTGTTGCTATAGACTTGGTATTTCAACATGTTAGCTAAAAACTTCAGTTTACCTTCCTGGATAGAATAAGTGTTGCTATAGACTTGGTATTTCAACATGTTAGCTAAAAACTTCAGTTTACTTTCCTGGATAGAATAAGTGTTGCTATAGACTTGGTATTTCAACATGTTAGCTAAAAACTTCAGTTTACCTTCCTAGATAGAATAAGTGTTGCTATAGACTTGGTATTTCAACATGTTAGCTAAAAACTTCAGTTTACCTTCCTGGATAGAATAAGTGTTGCTATAGACTTGGTATTTCAACATGTTAGCTAAAAACTTCAGTTTACCTTCCTGGATAGAATAAGTGTTGCTATAGACTTGGTATTTCAACATGTTAGCTAAAAACTTCAGTTTACCTTCCTGGATAGAATAAGTGTTGCTATAGACTTGGTATTTCAACATGTTAGCTAAAAACTTCAGTTTACCTTCCTGGATAGAATAAGTGTTGCTGTAGACTTGGTATTTCAACATGTTAGCTAAAAACTTCAGTTTACCTTCCTGGATAGAATGAGTGTTGCTATAGACTTGGTATTTCAACATGTTAGCTAAAAACTTCAGTTTACCTTCCTGGATAGAATAAGTGTTGCTATAGACTTGGTATTTCAACATGTTAGCTAAAAACTTCAGTTTACCTTCCTGGATAGAATGAGTGTTGCTATAGACTTGGTATTTTAACATTTAGCTAAAAACTAAGATGTTTTACTACAGACTGAAACATAACCCATCAATTATGCTTTCCAGGAATTTCATGTGATATTTTACGTATACCACAATCCGTGACGGAAGAGGAACTGTTGAAGGAGATTCACTTTCTTAACAGTCTCTCAGAAAATGATGGAATACTGATCCAGCTTCCGCTGCCCTCTCACATCAATGCCAGGACTATCTGTGACGCTGTCTTGCCATGGAAGGATGTGGATGGCTTCAATGTTTTGAATGTGGGTCGGTTTTGTGTGGATCAGAAGGCTTTTATTCCAGCAACCCCCTCAGGAGTTCTGGAGATAATCCGCAGATTAAGTATGATCTTGGTTTTCAAATAATTTTTTTACATAAATTGAATGATGTACATTTACATAAACCGAATGTTAAACATTTATATAATTCAGCTGTTGTACATATGAAAGTGAAGTTGTTAACACACTAGTCTCTTGGCCCAGTGGCAATGTGCTTAAATCAGCTTTGAGGTGACGATTTTTGTCATTGACCTCAGCTCCCAGGTCGACTTAGCCTAAAATGGGTACCAAGAAATATTCTGGAAAGTAAAGTTGGCTGGTGTGATAATGACCACATCATTCACCAAGTGTTGATTGGTGTAAAATATGGAGTTAGCACCATATTCCAAAAATGCCTTTCAGCATGAAAAGTTTTCTTTACTTTGGCATGACTTCTGGATTTATATTCAGTTATTTCCATCCATCATGTGCCATGCCAATAAACGTGGGCGGTCATGTTTTGCCATCTCACTTGATCACCAGAATCATGAATCAGCTCTGTGTTCCTGTCTCAACCATGCCACGTGGCCAAGCCATCCAGGTAATTACTTTTCGGTCTTCCCCTTGGTCTCCTCTCTCCGATCTTGCCAGTTGTCACCAAGTTCTCCAATCTTATTTACAACCATTTATTTCTTCTGAAATTTTCTGTATGCTGTTTTTAAAGGCTCTTAATTGTTCTGACTCTTTGGTAAAACTATTAGCAAAACTATAAGTAAGTTAAATAAAGGCATCTTGTATAGTTCTGTATACCTGATGTCTTTTGAATGTTCAGATGATCTAAAATATAACAAAACAATGTGAGTCTGTTAAAATCACAAATGCATATTTGGAACTTTACTACTGGTCTTGCATATCTTGTTGGTTTCTGAACTTGGTGTGTTCAACAGTCTCTCTTTGGAGAAAGTACTTTGATACATGGTCAGGAGAAAAGTATCCACACCAAGCTTGCTCCGATAGATGCAAGCTTTTTTCAGGACTCAAATGACTAGCTGAATTTATAAAGGCAGGTGGCCACGCATTACATCTAAAGCTATACAAACTAATCATAAAAATCTGGAGGACAGAAGAATTACCCCATGACTGGAAAGAGTCATTATTGATACCTATCTTTAAGAAAGGAGACAAATTCCAATGTGGAAATTATAGAGGAATATCACTACTGTCCACAAGCTATAAGATACTATCCACAGTATTACTAAATAGACTAAAACCATATTCAGAAGACATATTAGGTGACTACCAGGTGGGTTTTAGACAAAACAGATCAACAATAAATCAGATATTTATCTTACGACAAATAGCCGAGAAACATTGGGAATATAAAAGAGATCTCCATAACATTTTTGTGGATTTTAAAAAGGCTTATGATAGTGTCCATAAGAATAGTCTATGGAATGCTATGCAGGAATTTGGAATACCAAGGAAGTTAATCAACATGACCAGACTATGCATGGAAGATACTTATAATATAGTAACATATAAAGGCAGGAAATCAGACCCTTTCCAAATAACATCTGGCTTGAAACAGGGTGATGCACTATCGCCGCTACTCTTCAATCTGGCTCTAGAGAAAGTTGTAAGGAAGGTAAAGGAGGAATGTGATATTGGAGGAACACCCAAGCTGCTTGGTTATGCAGATGATATAGATATTATAGGGCAAAGTGAACAAAAGACATTGGAAATATTGACTTACTTAAAGGAAAAAGCCCAACAGATGGGGCTGGTTATCAACCAAGATAAGACAGAACATATAGTAATTTCAAGAGACGGAATGGCTAAAAACTCTGGCCACATACAAATAGATAATATGACCATTAAAAGAATGGAAACATACAAATACCTGGGTACAATCTTCAACTGCTCCAACATCATAAGGGAAGAAATACAAACTAGAATCAACTCTGGAAATAAGATATACTATGCACTACAACATCTACTAAAATCAAATGCGCTATCTCGTAACACCAAAATCACAATATACAAAACACTGATCAGACCAGTTGTGCTGTATGGCTCTGAAACCTGGAGTACAACGAAAGGAGACGAAGCCTTGTTACAAACCTTTGAGAACAAATTTTAACACACATCTTTGGACCCATTAGGGATACACAAAGTGGAGAGTGGAAAAGAAGAAGTAACAAAGACATTTATGATCTGTTTAAGTCCTCGCTAATCACTGGTATCATGAAGACTAATAGACTACAATGGCTGGGGCATATATAGAAAGAATGGAAGATAATAGGGAAACAAAACTCGCTTACACTCAGGAAATAAATGACCGTAGACCCCGAGGTAGACCAAGAAGGCGGTGGAGAGATAATACATATACAGACCTACAAGCACTTGGAATCAACAACTGGCAAGAGAAGGTCCACCAGAGAGATGAATGGAGACGGATTGTATCTGCAGCAAAGAACCTCAATGGCTCGGAACGCTGAAGAAGAAGAAATATAACAACAGAAAACTATTTTCTATCAGCACTGATCATCTTCCATGCCACTCTGCCAACACATGCAGTAAGTTCCCTTTGTTGATCTCTGCCTCCAAAAACCCCAGCATTGCTGGTTGTCACAGTGTTTTCCAGTCCCCCTCTTCTCATCATCATGTAGCAGGTGCTGTTATCTCAGCCTGCCATATAGTCTCTCAGTTTCCTACCAGTTTTCCTGCCTCATTGCCCTCATGACCACAATGTCTGCTGTGTCCTGTGTCTGTCTTCATGCTCCTCGGTTCCTGCCTCATATTCCAGAACCCAGCCTTTCATCGCTGTTCTCTCCAAACCACTGTGATATTTAATGTGGCCAAAGTATTTCAGTTTCCTAGTCATACTTCTGTTTATGAGCCAGTTTTTTTCTATGTTCAAATCTTGTAGAATGCCTGTTTTTCTCCCCTTCTTCTTGGTCCATAATATTCTAAGAATTTCTCTGTAACATTTATGTTATTTACATTTGGTTTCAGTTTGTTTTAAGTATGCTTTGTGTGTTTTACATAAACCAGAAATAGAGACACAGTGGTAAAAATGCAGTTGTTTGTGGAAGGTCAAAGAATGTTGGACTGCCAATTGCCTTGCATCTTCATTCAGATAGCAGTGGAGGAAACAGCACAGGTAACATGTGTATTTCATTTTTAAGAGTTGATGAAACTTATGATGAAATCATTAAAAAAGGCCAGAAGCAGATGCTTGCTGTGGATCTGTAATGTGAAATGGCCACCACATTTTGTAGGCCTGAATGCACTGACAAATATAGGGTGTATTTTTAATGACTGCAGTGATTTGAAAATATTGCTGGTCCAAGTTTTGTATTTACCCTCTGTAAAGTTCATGCAACATAATAAGTAAATACAAAACTTGAACCGGCAATATTTTCACACACTGCACAGTCATTAAAAATACACCTGTACGTGGCGAGTTTTTCCCTCACTTAGTGGATAGTGAACGCAGACATAAATCCTCACCCGACTGCACACAAGCTATTACCAGTGTAGCACATAAAACCATAAGGACAAGAGAAATTAAGTTTATGGGACACATTGACAAATGAGCAATATAGATATTATCCTTATGTTGGAAAATATTGGGCAAGGAGAGTTAATAAAGACAAGAGAGAGAGAGAGAGAGAGGTGTGTGTGTGTGTGTGGACAGCTTAAACAACAAGGAAAGAAATAATAAGATGAGTATCTCATTAGAATATTAAGAGCTGCGACAGCATAGAGGCTGGCATGCTTTTCTGCCTGCTTGATGGTCTTTTGTTTGAATTCCTGTTGAGGCAGCTTTTTCAATATTTGCCTTGACCAGTTTCACTCAGCCTAACTTGTTTGAGGCAGCTTTTTCAATATTTACCTTGACCAGGTTCACTCAGCCTAACTTGGGTATGAGGATATGTCATGGGAATTAAATCCGGCCAGTATGTTATCAACCACATCTCCCGTCGAGTGCTAATTAGTCTATACAAATATGGGGGGGGGGGGGGGGGCTATCTATTACAATTATCTCAGAAGTCATAACATCTGATGGGAGATGCCTTGAAGAAATTAGAACAAAAATCGCCATGGCAAAAGTAGGCTTTACCAAGATGAAAAACAAAACATACTGACCAATAAAAAGATGTCAATTAAAACGAGTAAAAGAGTGTTGAGTGCTACATAGAGCCTGTTCTTTTGTATGGATGTGAAACTTGGACAATGAGCAGTCAAGCTGAAAAACATCTGATGGCTGTAGAAATGTGGTTTCTGAGGAGAATGCAAAGAATTCCATGGACAGACAGAAAAACAAATGACCAAGTACTACAGGAAACAAATGAAAATCGTAAATTGATTAGAGAAATTAAACGTAGACAGTCAACATTTTTGGATATGTTATGAGAAGAAATGAATTGGAGAACTTAGTGACAAGCTGGCAAGATCGAAGGGAACAAACAGACCAAGGGGAAGACCGAGAAGTAAATACCTGGACTGGTTTGGCCACATGGCATGGTCAAGACAGGAACACTGAGCTGATTCACGACTCTGGTGATCGAGTGAAATGGCGAATGCATGACTGCCCATGCTTTCCAGGCATGGCACATGATGGATGGATCATCATAAATCCATTAATCCTCAAGGTGTGTAAAAGGCTCCTTTAGTTTACTTTTTTTTACATAATTAGAACACATGTGTCAAACTCAAGGTCCCGCAGGGCCACATCAGGACCGGCATACAATCATATCAGCCCGAGAGGTTTCAAACTGACATACAAATATATTTGGCCCGAGAGAGAATTTTAGGCAAACATATATTTTAATGGCCACGATATAAAGTGCAAATCAGATTCCTTAATTAGCTGACCTTGCCGAATGATATGCTATCAGAGAGCGTTCTCACTTGGATCAGAATGAGCGAAAAAAAAAAATTGTGTAATGAGTATCCTCTCATCATTATAGTGACCGAGTAACGTTCAATTGCTCGTTTTGGATTGGCGCATAAGAAATGAAATTAGTGTAGTGCCCGGATATTACATCACCTTTTCCCAATACGGCTAACATGATATGAATCAAGTATCTATTGGTAAATGCACAATCTTTTTTAAATACAGCTAGCCTTTAAAATGACCAAGAGAAAAGTTGATTCTGAAAACAGAGCCTTTTAAAGCCGCTGGGTGGCTGAATATATGTTTACTGATATTGGTGGTAAACCTGTATGTCTAATTTGTGGAGATAATGTGGCTGTGATAAAAAAATATAATCTGAGACGGCACTACGAGACTAAACATCAAGACAAGTTAAACAGCCTGAATGCAGAGCAGAAGCTACAGAAGGTAGAAGAATTGAAGAGGCATCTAACATCACAGCAGATGTTTTTCACCAAAGCAAAATCATAAACTGAAACTGCTGTGAAAGCAAGTTTTATTGTGGCTGAGGAGATCGCAAAATCAGCCCAAGTTTCTGAAGCGCCGCATGATGAAAGTGTGTGACATCTTGTGTTCAGACAAAAAGCAGACATTTGCAAATGTAAGGCTTAGCAGAAATACGGTTGTTAATCAGGTTTGTGAGATGGCCAATGATGTGAAAACACAGCTGATTGAAAAAGGCAAAGACTTTGTTGCATTCTCCCTTGCTGTCGATGAAAGTTATGACACGACTGACACTGTACAGCTCGCCATCTTCATCCGTGGAGTAGACTCCAGTTTGAATGTTACATAAAAAGTATTGGACATGAAATCCATGCATGGGACAACGGCAGGAAAAGACATTTCTGACAACGTATGTCAAAGTTTAGCCAACATGAACCTGCCTTGGGACAAAATCGTTGGACTGACAACAGATGGAGCACCGGAGATGTGTGACGAAAAAAGTGGACTAGTTGGAAGGATGCGGATAAAGATGCAGGAGAACTGTACTGGTGAATTGATAGCATATCAATGCATCATACACCAAGGATTGTTGTGTGGTAAAGTCCTCAACATGGAAGATGCAATGAGCACTGCAACACAAACCGTCAACTTTATCAGAGCCAAAGGTTTAAATCACAGCCAATTTAAGTCTTTTCTGCAGGAAATGAGTCTGCGTTCGGCGACATGCCTTATCATACTGAGGTGCGGTGGCTGTCGGGGAAAAGTTCTCAGTAGATTTTTCCATCTGATCGAGGAAATCTGTCAATTCATGGACAATAAAGGAAAAGATTCCACAATTTTTCGGGATAAAAAGTGGAAATGTGAATTGGCGTTTCTATCTGATATAACCACTCATCTCAATGACTTGAACCTGCAGCTCCAAAGACGGGATCACTTTATCACTGATATGCATGATGCAGTGAAGGCATTTCAAGTGAAGCTGCGCTTATGGGAGACACAAGTGCACCATGCAACCTATCTCACTTTTCTTGTTGCCAAGCAATGTTAAACCAAGTCAACGCTATGATGTTTCCCAATGCACACTTTGCTGAAAACTTAACTTGCTTCGTGCTGAGTTTGCGCGGCACTTTAGTGACTTTGAAGCACTGAAAATTTAATTTCGAGCTGTTTCGTAATCCATTTGCCATAGATGTGGAAACTGCAACTGTAAATTTGCAGATGGAGTTAATAGAGCTGCAGTGTAATGGGACACTAAAGGCAAAGTAAGACACTGTGGGGCCTGCACAGTTCACTCGTTTCATTCTTGAAAAGATGTCCCGGCTTCGTCTACATGCGGCTCGAACCTTAAGCATGTTTGGTAGCACATATTGAACACTTGCAGTCCATCATGAGAATCTCAATGACACTGAACATTACTTTCAACATAAACGAACTTGTAGCCAAGAAAAGATGCCAAACATCGTGCTCTGACAAATTGACATAAGAGTGAAAATGTGTATACCAATGATTTTTTATTATTAAAACTTTTTTCTGTTTTAATTTATATTAATGTTTAAAAAAGGTTTAATTTTCAGCTTATTGAATGTTTATCCTGTTCGGCTCGCAACCTTACGTGTGATTTGAGTTTTGGCCCCGCTGAGCGATTGAGTTTGACACTCCTGCATTAGAATATTAGATGAAAGAGAAAATGTGAAGGTCATGATAGCCATTGTCTGTTCTAGAGGAGGCCCCCGAAGAAGTATAATACATTTGAAATACTGAGCACTCCAAACCTCTATGTCAGTATTTTGTTGGGTGGTTGGTTTTATTAATGTTTTTGTCACCTTAAACTAAACCAGGAACCCCAGTGACATAGCGGTTAGTTCTGACATAGTGGTTAGTCCACTTGCCTAGCCAAGATAGTGGTGTGAGTTCAATCCCTATCAGAGGCAGAATATTTTTTCCAACCTCTATGGCTCTGGGGTCGACCAGGCCTAAAAACAATGGGTACACTATAATTTTCAGAAATTTCTGGGAATTGTCTGGTAAGGAAAGGTGATGAGGAAGGGAACTAGCCATCCCATCTCATATATCATGGCTTAGAATATGTGAAGATCTAACATTCAAACTCTACTGGCAGGATTTGCTTTGGAACTACCTTTATCTTTAAACCAGACTAAAAAACTTGCCATTCACCATTTATTGTTTACTAACAATAAATTTATGAAAAAACAATCTGCTATGTTTTGAAACAGGGGATGCTACCACTACTATTTGCCACAGGAACACACCGCCTGACCAGCTGAAGTTCTTCACTAGGGCAGCAGATATCCTGATTACGGCCACCGGTGTGCCAGGACTGGTGACGGCAGATATGGTGAAGGACGGAGTTGTTGTCATCGACATTGGGATTACCCGCATCGTTAGTGAAAGTGGCAGACCCAGACTTGTTGGTGATGTTGATTATGAAGGTGAACTAGTCTTTTTATAGACCTGACTTTGTCTTCTCCTTTAACTCAGAGATTATTGGGCACCTCCCCCTAGAAGGAGCTAATGTTAAATTCTTTGTTTTTGTTTTTGTTTGTTTTACAATGTTACACAGGAATTAATATGTATTTATTGGGAATAGATAAGCAGTAAATATACATTTCAGATTAGGAAAACAGTAGAAATAAGAGACATCACATTTTAAACATTTTATATGCTCTATATTCATTTTGGGCATTGGGTTGGAGTCTCTTGACAATGAAATACCTTAAATGCATAGAGAAAACATTACCACTCTATGCTTAATCCCAGCCAGCTTGTGTGTGGTGTGTTGATCGTGATCTGTTTCATCCTAATATGCTTTTCCATTTTAATATGTCAGTCTGTCTTAATATCCATCCCAATATGTCAGTCCGTATTAATATCCATCCTAATATGTCAGTCCGTCTTAATATCCATCCTAATATGTCAGCCCGTCTTAATATCCATCCTAATATGTCAGCCCGTCTTAATATCCATCCTAATATGTCAGTCCGTCTTAATATGCCTGTTCATCCTAATGTGCCTTTCCATCCTAAAATACCTTTCCATTCTACGAGGGGAAGTCAATAAGTAAGTCACAAATGGCTGTAGAAAATTAACTATATATGATAACAACTTGAAACCGGTTTATTTTTTATACATACATTGTCCCTTTATTTTTCAACATAATTTCCACCAAGATTGATGCACTTATCCCATCTTTTTATCAGTCCTCCCAAACCGGCTGCATAAAACTGCATGCTCTGTTTTCTAAACCACATTCAACTTCGACGCCATTCGCGAAATGTCTCCCGCCTAGGTGGGTTTTCAGTGGACCAAAAAGGTGGAAATCGCTAGGCGAGCTAAGTCGGGGCTGTAAGGTGGATGTTCCAGAACTTCCCACGTTAGCTGGTTAATTTTCTCCTGAGTTAATCGAGTCGTTTGTGGTCTAGCATTGTCATGAAGTAGCTACACTCCTATAGTCAGCAGTCCTGGATGTTTTCTTCGAATTGCATCATAAAGCATCGATAGAACTTCACAGTACGATTCAGAATTCACATTGTCACCTTTCTTCTTGAAATTGGTTAAAAGCCATCCTTGACAATCCCAGAACACTGTCAGCATAACCTTCCCTGCTGATGGCGTAACCTTGAATTTTTGGACACAAGGTGAAGAAGGATGTTTCCATTGCACTGAAGCACGCTTTGATTCGGGCTGGTAGTGATGCACCCATGATTCGTCCCCAGTAACAATCTTGTTCAGCATGTCTTCTCCTTTATCTTCGTATCGACAGAGATGATGCAAGGACAGGCCAAATCGTTCAATTGATCATGCATTATGCTGTATGCTGAATCATGTGGGCACCCTATTGCAGATGCTACAGAGTCTATCGTTACTCTCCTGTCACCGCTAATGATCTCCACCAGCTGCACGGTTGCTTCTGTTGCAATCTCAACAGGATGACCAGATCGGATTTCATCAACAATTTTAGAGCGTCCTTGAGAATATTTTTCTACCCAGCTATGCACCGCTTTACGGGACAAACATTTGTCAGCATAAACAGGAATCATTTCCTTATGAATGTCCTTTGCAGGCAGTCCTTTTGCCCACAAAAAACGCACAACAGCACGTTGCTCTTTGGTTGTACACTCCGTAAGTACAGCCATTTTGTTTATGCGCTGCGCATGTGCATGAGACACCTAGCACCACCTGACGAACGGGAGTATAAAGTTCGATGTTGCTGTCACCTAATGACACCTGTAGAAAACACCAACTGCATTTACCTGCTATCCCACAGAACGTATTGACTTGCCCATGTAATATGCCTGTCTGTCCTAATATGCCAATCCATCCTAATATGCCTTTCCATTCTAATATGCCTTTTGTCCTAATATGCGTTTCCATAAATGGGAAGTTCCAGTAGTGATATTGCACACTCAACATGTTTCTTACTTAGAAAAGGGAAAGAGAGCTCTGTAACATAGACCATGTGGAGGTGGTATTTTGGTACTGGATTGAGAGAACAGTCTACGCCAGTCTCACTCCCACAGTTAAAAGCCTGTTTCATTGCTCAGATGATCCGCACACCCAAGCACTGGACTAGAGTTAAAACTTAGTCTTCCAGAGGATTTACAAACAGCAACACCAACAACAAATTACTGTATTAAAATTTATGAATCAGATAATCAATTGATAAAGTTTTATTTTCACAATGGTGGTTGGCTACCATGGATTTCCAAGATTTCTTGATTCTTTCTTTATTGATACACCCTGGCAGACTGCTATTTGTCAATTTCTTGATGTCATCTTCCTACTTCAACAGATGCCTTACCTCTTGCTCATCTGTCATCAACTTGTCCCTCCAATTTGGTTGTAGTTCTTCTCGTGTTGGTTCTTTCATGTTTACACCGACAGATGAGTTCCCATGATGTCAACAATTATTTGGAGCTCTTGTTTTATATAGTTTTGATTGCAGGTGCCATCTGACTAGGCCACAGTGCCCACATGAGCATAGTTGTGTGTCACTCACACAAACCTGGTATATATGCTTGCTCAGTCTGTTATGCCCTGTCTGAAGCCTTAAAATGAGTACCTGTGGCTGTTATTAAAGTGTCATTAATACAAATCTTATAAACATTTCTTTAATATCATGTCTGGCATATGCAGGAATCTCCGAGAAGGGCATGTTACATGCCATTGGTTTGTTCATAAAAACATTTAGAATAGAAATTAGATACAACACACATTTAGAAGTTATTTTTATCCAGTTTGGGCAAACCCAGTGAGTGCTGGTCCAGATAGAGTTGCCTTGGGGCTGCAAAACAAACATGGAAGTAGAGTAAGTGCAGCAACACATTTATGAATGTTAATTTTCACATACTGGTTTGTTATTATGATATTATCTGTGTTGACAATTGCAGGAGTCTCAAAGAAAGCCAGTTACATAACTCCAGTTCCTGGGGGTGTTGGCCCAGTGACAGTTGCCATGGTGATCAAGAACACATTAACAGCATACAAGAATGAAATAGATTTTGGAAAGAGTTGTACTCTGAAGTGATAGAACTTGATAGGAGGTACTTTTGAACATGGAACTTATAAAGATCTGTGTCGACAAAGTTTACATAGTATAGATAATATATGGGTGAAGTGCATGAAGAATTTATGAGGTGTGCTTTGTATAATGTTTTAGTTTTTAAATCCATAACTACGATTCTGAATCAGAGTATACTTCATTGCAATGGAAACATCCTTTTTTACCTTCAACCATGAAATTCAAGATTTTATCATCACCAATGAATATCGTTCTTACAGTATTTTGTAATTCTCAGTGAGTTCTTTTGGCTCATTTTCAGAAGAAAGATGAGAACGAGAATACTGCATTGTACCGTAAAGTTCTCTTGATACATTGATGAGCAATTTGAAGAAAACATCCAGACCTATTGATATGTGTTTGATCCACATCAGGGTGGTTTTGATGTAAAAAAATGACTGAGGTTTCCAACTCGACACAGCCTAAAATGGGTTCCAAGAAATGTCTTGGGAGGTAAAGGCAGCCAGTGTAACACTAACCACTTGACCAGTGGGTGAGTGATCTTTCTATACAAATGTGGGTCTAGCACCATATACCCAATGCACTTTAAGGCTTGTAAAATGGACCTTAGCTGTACTTTGTGTGATGCCTGTAAGCAACAACCAACGTGTTTGACAAATGTAGAAAGCAGCTATTATTAAAATGAATGAATGAGCAGAAATCATATATATCTAGTGGCTTCTCTTGTTCTCTGGTATGCAGAAATATGCAGAGTTCCCCAGTAACTTACAATATGACAAGTAAAAATGCATAAATGAAACTATAGTGGTTGGTGCACTAGCCTAACAGCAAAATAGTCTAAGATTCAACCATACAGCATAGCATGGGGGTTAACCCAGCCTCATAATATACGTTCCAGGGACATCTTTGGGAAAGTAGAGGTGGCTGGTGCCCTACTGACCGCATTATCCCTCGTGTGCTGTGTGATCATTGACAATATAAACCTAACACTGTAATTCCAGTAGTCCTAAATAGCATACAAATCATGTCCATTGCCAACCGGAATTGACATTCATGTTTCTCCGCAGATCTTGGTCCTTTCTCTTCTGGATCAACTCTGCTGGTGATATTCTTCTATGCCACTGTCTCAAACCATCCAGCGCCATGTCTCTTTGCCTGCCTCTGCCTCTTCTCCTGGTAATGTTTCCAGTTGTCTTGATTTTTGTTTTCATTGCCTTTTATCACATTATATGACCCCCCAAAAAAACACTGCCTCTTTCTATAGATGTATGTAATGTTCTATTTCACTAGCCTCTTCCAGGCAATCATTGTTAGTTACTCTGGCAGTCCAAGGTCTTCGTCTGGGAACCACAAGGCAAGATTCATCTCAGGAACCTACATTTCTGTTGCTTCCAAGCCCTTCCTAAATTGTTCATTCACTACCATATAGCAGAACAGGTTCTATATAACATTTCAGTACTTTCTTTCTGACATTAAATGATAATGACTTAATAAACCTTTCAAGCATGTAAATGCTAAACAAAATTAAAAAAAGTAAAGGCCCTTTTTACATGGCTTGAAGAGCCAGGGGTATCTATTACTAGCTCCTGATTTGTATTGACCTGTTGGCACTGGATGGGTGATGTCGCCAGTATCGTGCCAGCCACCTTTATTTTCCAGGACATTTCCTGGTACTCAGTTAAGGTTGGGTCAACCTGGGTGACCAGGTCAGTTGAAAACAAAAATAAGCCTTGATGAGGATTTGAACATGATTACCAGGCAGGCAGGCAGGCAGGCAAGTGTACTAGCCATGGACTACCAGTGGTTATCGTATAAATAATTTACATACTTTACATGTTATGGGCGGCATTTACTTATTATTTCTATTTAGGGACTTGCAGCCTGTGTCAAGCATATATTATTAATGATTAATTGTTGTCTGTACTGTTGTTTTTTAATTTAGTATTTATTGATTTGAAGTTTATTGGATATTTTGTATTAATATTTCATCATCGTCATCAAGTATTTCAGCTTGTGGGCTGGTTATGAAGCTTCCTGTTAATTCCATTCTATATTTTTCTGTTTTTCGTTGCTCACTTTAATTCCATGTATGGCAGCATTGATAGATCTGTACAAACCTGTTTTATAAATATTTTTCTTGGTCTTACTCTGTTTCCCAGTATTTTTGCCTTTAGTAATCTCTTTGGTGTTTCTTCATGTCTTATAATGTGACCAAACCATGAAAATCTTCACTTTTTGATTACTTTAAGAATTTTTCTTTGTTCTGTTATATTTTCCACAACATTTATGAATGTTTCAACCTAGCTGGCTCTTGTAGGTTATTTTAATGACATTGTATCTCAAATACTTGTCTGCATTTTTTAATTAATATTTATTCCTTGCCCATATTTTAGAACCAGGTAATGCGACTGGCCAGGATGTTCTTATGGAGGAGCCTCTCTCATAGATGAAGTTGTATATGCTTTGTTATGTCAATGAACAAAATATAATTGTGGATGTCATGTAATGCAAATCTGCAGTGTTTTTCCATTGTCTTCATTTTCTGGTATTACAATAAGTAGATAGTTTAAGTACTTGATCATACAAAAGATGCCTGATATTGACCTTTTTTCTCTCTGTCTCTCTTTCTTTTCTCACTCTCTGCATTTGTTTCAAGTGCAAAAAAAATAACTATTTTCACTTTTGTACTAAGCGGTATTTATTAATCTTAACATGATGTTTATTAACCTTAACATGATATTTATTAATCTTAACATGATGTTTATTAATCTTAAAATTGTATTTATTAATCTTAACATGGTGTTTATTAATTTTAATATTGTATTTATTAATCTTAACATGGTGTTTATTAATCTTAACAGATACTAAATAAGCTGCAGACACCATCATGTGAGATAATAAAAAACAAATCATTAATGATTTGCTTAAAAACACTGAACCGTTTCATTTCTTCACTACAGGTCTTTTTAGCATTCCATTTTGTTATTATTGGTTCATACCACCATGTCATTTATTTTGGATACGTCCTTCATTTTTCTAAAATTATATTGAGTTTTACTTCCTTGTCACATTTTATGTGACTAAAAGATACAATCGGAAATATAATCACATTTAAATAAAGGTTTAATACATTGTTTATTATTTTTATTTATTTTAATGATCAGTACAGGAAACATTTACACTTAGCATACAGGGCATATAGTGCATGCTCCATCTTTGTGTAGGTCAGTCAGTATGAAAAGGATGGTTTACTGTTCCTATGGTTTTATATTATTTATTGTTTTAGAACTGGTTTTTCATTAGAGTGTCAGGTATTTTTTATGTTTTGTTGTTGTAACGCATACTTGAGTAATGTTTAGATTTTGTCTGCTGTTCGAGACTTCTGTGCTTTTAAACAATCACTTATACAATCTATATATATATATTAAAAAATATATAGCTTCTGGCATCACTAGGATGTTAAAACCTGATATTCAGTATTATCATCATCATTGTCATCGTCCAGTTCCTTGCTGGCTGGCATGGGCGATCATGCCTCTCCACAAATTACGATCTCTGACATCATGGATCAAATTGTGTGTTGACTCCCTGCCATGCCATAACACAAGACTGCCAAGAATCTTCTCATGCTGTCTTCCTCTATCTCTCTTTCTGTAAATATTTCCGGGTTGTCACATGTTCAAGTTTTTGTCTTCTCATAATGTGGCCAAAAAATGATGACTGCCTCTTTCTGATGTTTGTGATATGTTATCGTTGCGACTCAGCTTCCCTTAAGACGTCCAGATTGCTCATTTTAGCTGTCAAATTAATTTTCAGCATTCTTCTATAAAACCACATCTCCATGGCTTCCAGGGATTTTTTTGTTGCCTGTTTACTAATTGTAAAGGATTAGCAGCCGAATGTTAAAACTGGAGATGAGCCCTGAGCATGAATGACACGACCTGGTGTATTATCATTCTGCTGTTCTTTATTATATCATTAAATTATTTTCTGTGCTAATACGTTTTGAGTTTCATAAGTGGTGTCATACAATGTTATTTCTTCAGAGAAACAAGCTTTACTAGAAACTTTATATAAGCTAGCAACTTCACTTATGCTAGCAACTTCATATATATGAGGCATGATAAAATGAATGTTAGTTAGTTGCATATCCTTTACAGGATGTTGCAGTCAACACCAGCATTTTTTGCTGTTATGATCTCTTGGCAAGTTTACATTTAGTAGTTTGCCATTGTTTTCTGAATGACCAGCACCCATTCCATTTCGTAAAAAACCAACGTAACACGGTCTGCTGCCAAATTGCCCGCAGCTGTGTTTTGAACGCGGGTAAATGGGATAATGAATCGCATCCGTAACCCCTTCACCACGGAGCCGGCTGATAAAGTGAAAACCATCCCAAATACTTTATTACAAGCGTATGAAAGGTACATCAGCAGGTGTGGCATAATTAAGCAAAGCAATTTTAGGAAATAAACCTGGCTCATCACCTGGGCATATCAGAAGAATTACTAGAAGTATTCTGACACACATCCCACTGCAGTATCTGACAGTATATGACCTTTAGCTTGATTTCAGTTGTATTATAGATAGGCTGAATAGCACCTTAATATGTTTTCTATTTGGTTTCCAAAATTTGTAATGCCTGTTTTTATTTGCTACTGATCTTATGAGTGAAAGATATTATTTTAGTTTTAGTTTTGATTTTTGTATTACCACTGACAAAGGTAAAGAGATGGAATTCATATGTTTTTGTGTTCTCTGTTTTACTGTGCTCAATGTGTTAATTTGTAAAGTTATTTACTTTATGAAGTTTTTAAATGGATTGTTATATTGTTTCAGGTATTTTAATGCTTATGTTAGTGGTAACTCTGAGTTAGTGTTTGTTAGTGATAACTTTCTGTCAGTGTATGTTAATGACAACTTTGTGTAAATGTTTCTAGTGATAAAGGACCCTTTTCTATGCCTTGAGCCATATAATGGCTGGCTACTTTTAATTCCCAGAGCATATCCATGTTAGGCTGGGTCAACCTGTCATGCTAACCTAGCATGTCCATGTCAGGCTGGGTCAACCTATCATGCTAACCTAGCCTGTCCGTGTCAGGCTGGGTCAACCTATCATGTTAACCTAGCATGTCCGTGTCAGGCTGGGTCAACCTATCATGCTAACCTAGCATGTCCGTGTCAGGCTGGGTCAACCTATCATGCTAACCTAGCATGTCCGTGTCAGGCTGGGTCAACCTATCATGCTAACCTAGCATGTCCAGTGTCAGGCTGGGTCAACCTATCATGCTAACCTAGCATGTCCGTGTCAGGCTGGGTCAACCTATCATGCTAACCTAGCATGTCCGTGTCAGGCTGGGTCAACCTATCATGCTAACCTAGCATGTCCGTGTCAGGCTGGGTCAACCTATCATGCTAACCTAGCATGTCCATGTCAGGCTGGGTCAACCTATCATGCTAACCTAGCATGTCCGTGTCAGGCTGGGTCAACCTATCATGCTAACCTAGCATGTCCATGTCAGGCTGGGTCAACCTATCATGCTAACCTAGCATGTCCGTGTCAGGCTGGGTCAACCTATCATGCTAACCTAGCATGTCCGTGTCAGGCTGGGTCAACCTATCATGCTAACCTAGCATGTCCGTGTCAGGCTGGGTCACCTATCATGCTAACCTAGCATGTCCATGTCAGACTGGGTCAACCTATCATGCTAACCTAGCATGTCCATGTCAGACTGGGTCAACCTATCATGCTAACCTAGCATGTCCATGTCAGGCTGGGTCAACCTATCATGCTAACCTAGCATGTCCATGTCAGGCTGGGTCAACCTATCATGCTAACCTAGCATGTCCATGTCAGGCTGGGTCAACCTATCATGCTAACCTAGCATGTCCGTGTCAGGCTGGGTCAACCTATCATGCTAACCTAGCATGTCCATGTCAGGCTGGGTCAACCTATCATGCTAACCTAGCATGTCCATGTCAGGCTGGGTCAACCTATCATGCTAACCTAGCATGTCCGTGTCAGGCTGGGTCAACCTATCATGCTAACCTAGCATGTCCGTGTCAGGCTGGGTCAACCTATCATGCTAACCTAGCATGTCCGTGTCAGGCTGGGTCAACCTATCATGCTATCCTAGCATGTCCGTGTCAGGCTGGGTCAACCTATCATGCTAACCTAGCATGTCCGTGTCAGGCTGGGTCAACCTATCATGCTAATCCTAGCATGTCCAGTGTCAGGCTGGGTCAACCTATCATGCTATCCTAGCATGTCCGTGTCAGGCTGGGTCAACCTATCATGCTAACCTAGCATGTCCGTGTCAGGCTGGGTCAACCTATCATGCTAACTAGCATGTCCGTGTCAGGCTGGGTCAACTTATCATGCTAACCTAGCATGTCCGTGTCAGGCTGGGTCAACCTATCATGCTAACCTAGCATGTCCATGTCAGGCTGGGTCAACCTATCATGCTAACCTAGCATGTCCATGTCAGGCTGGGTCAAACCTATCATGCTAACCTAGCATGTCCATGTCAGGCTGGGTCAACCTATCATGCTAACCAAGTAATGTCCTTGTCAGGCTGGGTCAACCTATCATGCTAACCTAGCATGTCCTTGTCAGGCTGGGTCAACCTATCATGCTAACCTAGCATGTCCATGTCAGGCTGGGTCAACCTATCATGCTAACCTAGCATGTCCATGTCAGGCTAGGTCAACCTATCATGCTAACCTAGCATGTCCATGTCAGGCTGGGTCAACCTATCATGCTAACCTAGCATGTCCATGTCAGGCTGGGTCAACCTATCATGCTAACCTAGCATGTCCATGTCAGGCTGGGTCAACCTATCATGCTATTCTAGCATGTCCATGTCAGACTGGGTCAACCTATCATGCTAACCTAGCATGTTCATGTTAAGCTGGGTCAACCTGCCAAAATGCCAATGGAGTCCTTGCCAATATAAATCTTGATGGGGATTCAAACACATGACCGCCGGATTTCCAGTGATATTTCAGGGAAAATGTTAGTGGTGTCTTTATGCTTATTATTGGTTAGAGGAGACCACTGCAACACACATTGCATTTATTACGGACTCGAGGAGTATGCTATATAAGGTGGAGATAGGAACATTTTGTGTGGAATGACTATCCTGGCTTCAGAGGTCACAGATTGTGAGACTTGTATGGATTTGTTGCCTTGGCCATGAGGGAGTGCAGAGGAATGAACAGGATGATAGGCTGGCAGGGAATGCACCTCTTGGTGGTAGATTACCTATGGACAAGGAAGAGGTGGCAGAGCGCCTGTGGGACCAGGTAGAGAAGATGGAGGAACAGATTGAGAACCTGTATGTGGAAAGAATTATACTGCGGGGTATCAGCAGAGTCCTGGAAGAATCTCAAAACAGGAAAGACCAGGAGAACTGTCAATCAGATAGTGGTGGGAACGATTAGTAGTATGACTCTTCGCTGGCTGTTGAGCAAGGGGACGGAACACATATGGGAATGTCCTGAGTGCAGTGATGTTGGTTCTTAGCTCAACCATTGGTAACTCTCTCATGATATGTTAGTGCTACCTGTGTAGAAGTGTGTCTTGTGATACGTCCATAAATGCTGGTTATTACTCTGCTAAATGTTAGTAATATTCTTCTGTATAAATGTTTGGGATTCCTCTGTTTATGTGGTTTAATTTATATCACCGTGTAAATGGCAGACAAACAAAATGTATCTGGAGTAGTCGACACAGCCTAAAATGGGTAATAGGAAATGTCTTGGGGGTCAAGGTGACAGACACGTAGTGGGTGGTGTGGTCAGTATCACACTGACCGCTTTACTTGCCAAGATATTTCCTGGTGGCCATTTTATTCTGGGTCAACCTGGCAGCCCTGGTCAGCTGTAAATGTCTGTCCTGATGTGGACTTGAACTCATGACCACTACACTGCTGCTGCTTCCAAGCTTATTTAATGCTCTTTATATACTTTTTTTTTGTAGAGTTTTGTTTTTCTGTGAAAACATGACATCGAATATATGGTACTTTGATTAACATTTGACAACTTTCTGAATAAAAACATGTATTCTAAACACATTTGCCATATTTTGTGATTCTGTATTTTGCTTCTTAGTTTAATCTTGAGCTGCTCTTCAGCAGTACATCCGTTTTTATTGATACAATTTTCTATTAAAAATATTTTTCTCCCCATATATCGTTCATTGGCACCTTGCCGTCATGACAGACGATAGTTTGGTACATTGTGCTTCAAAAAGGCTTAATAACTACAACCCATGGCAGTGGCGAATCTAGCTGATAAGGCCAATTCACGCTGTAAATGTTCGTCCAGAGTGGATGCATGTGAAAACATGGTCATTTCCACCATCATGCACCATCTTACATCTCTAACACTCAGTGTGTGCTTTATCTGCAATCATTTTCTCCTTTGTCTTTATTCCATTTCTGATAGTTGCCCCAATGTGCATATATCAACGCCTGTATCGATCATGTCCCACTTACACACATCTTTGTATCGTAGTAGAGGCCGACCCTGAAATCTCCTACCCATCTGTAATTGACAAAAAGAATGTCTTTTGGTATTCTACCATCATCCATCCTCCTAATGTGTCCTATCCATCTATGTCTACGAAGACTGAGCATGGAATACACCGTCACACAACCTATCTTTCCAATACTTCAGTATTTGTGATTTTGTCTTGCCACTTAATACCAAGATTCTTCGCAGACACCGCATATGAAAGCTGTTTAAACGTTTTCACTTGGTGTGAGTAAGTTGACCAGTTCACCGCCATAAAGAAGAGTACTAAGGACACAGGCTTGGTAAACAAGGGACTTTTGTTTTGGCAGTAAGCTTCCTGTTTCTCCCAGACTCTTTTTCTTAACCTGTTCATTGTTGTTGCTGCCTTACCAAAGCTGATATTGATTTCCTGATCTAGGGATAATTTGCTATTTACCACTGATCCTAGCTACGTAAAATGGTCTACTATCTCCAGTTCAGCGTCGTCAATAAAGATTGATGGTAACCCATGTGCACCTTGTGGCATAATCTGTGTTTTCTTGTCATTAATTGTTAAACCAAATTCAGAACAAGCATTGGAGAATGCAGATAGTAAATGTAATTCTTCCTCAAAGTGGGTCGTAATTGCAGCATCATCTACAAAAAGCAACTCTCTGATCAGTACCCTACTAATTTTTGGTTTTTTTTTCTAAAGGGGCCCCGGGAAATTTAACATAAATATAATATTTAAATTTAAAATTTAAAAAATTTTAAAATTTAATTAATTTTAAAAAATTTTTTAATAAAATGAAAGGTTAAGGATACTTTGCCCAGGTTTTCCCCCCCCCCCCCCCCGGTTCGGAAAAATTGCACCTTTTTAGTTGCGGGACCCCAACCCCCCCCCCCCCCCCCCCCCTCCCCCTTTCGGAAAAAACATCTTTTTTTTTGCCTCGCCCCTTTAAATCGCTAGTCCCCCCCATTTTTCCCTTAAAAAATTTTTCCCTTCGGGGTTGTCACACCCCCCCTCCCCAATTTAAATTTTCCCCCCCCCCCCAGGGAAACTTTTATCCAACCCCGGTTAGGTTTAACCACCTTTTCCCCCCCATTGTTTTTCCCCCCAATTTTTATTTTTTTTTACTTTCCGAAAATTTCCTTTTCCCCTTTCTCTCATTTTTCTCCCCGCTCTTTTCTTTTCTCTCCTATCTTCCCCTCTCCCCCCTTTTTTTCTTCTTCTTTTCTCTCTCTCTCTCTCTCTGCTCTCTCTCTCTTCTCTCTCTCTCTCTCTCTCTCTCGCCCACTCTCTCTTTGTCTCTCTCTCTTTCCTCCATTCAAGACAAGCCAATAGTCATTATTTGGTCATATCACAAGTCGAGAGTGGGATTGTGAGAAATGAAACTATCATGGGTTTTAGCGATAGGTGGACAGACAGAACATGATGTAAAGGTTTCAAAGAAATACTTAGCTGTCAGCAGTCAATCTGACCTAAAATACATATGTTTAATGAAGAACATAACCCCCTGCACATTCAGCATTTGTCTTTAAAACGTTTATGTGTGGAAATCAAGAGTGTATTTATGTTTGTTTTTCCTTTGTTTGTGTGTTGCAGGATATTGCCACATGTTTGTGTATTTTGTTTGGTCATTTACCAAATATTGACGTTTGTAATTTATGTATGATTTATACATAAACAGAAACATTTCAGATAACTATAAAGGTGATAACAACTATGATAGTGTTAATTGTTACAAATATACATTAATGTTTACACAGTCTTGAAAGCAAGGCAGAAGTCATAGTGTGAGAAAGGAAGCACATGCTTAGGTAAAATGAAAGCTATATGTATAGAAACTTACAATGTAGAGATATTTAAATGTGTCGGGGATATAACTTCAGTAAGAACGTAGAACAGCTTTCAAAGAGATGGTTTGCAAAAATAAAGGAAAGAAAGCTGATAGAATTCCACGGAATGGAGACAGTCTGCAGTTAAATCAGTGAAGTAAAATACAAGACAATCATTGCCATTCAGCAGTCATCTTCATTATTTTTGTAAAATGAAATACTGTAAGATTAAAATGTCAGCTTGTTTTGTTTTCATTCATTCCCAGATAGACCCAGCCTTAAATGGATACCAGAAAATGTTAGGGCAAGTAAAGTCAGCACATCACCAGTGAGTGCCAAGCAGTCTATAAACTATTGCGGTTAACACCACACACCTTTCTCAAGTTGTGTAAAAGGGTCCTTTACTAATCTTTCTACAGCCTGAAGCATTTACTAATAATGAACACAACAGTTTCACAAAATATTTGAACTAACTGTAGTACGGACATATACCTTGCATTCGTAAACATATTTTTTAAAATACAGAACTTTATTAAATATATAATGCACTAAAAACAAGTAAAAGTGATTTGAATCATGGGAATATGTTGGTGTCAACTTCTAGATAAAATCAGTAACATTTTAAACAAACATAAAATAAAGCATCAAGTACATTTGAGAGGAAACTAGTTTGTAATTGCCAAGGGATTTCTGAGCATTAAAATTACTGAGTCCCAACTAAGAAAAGTTTTGGAGATAAATCTATCTTTATTCACATGTTTGTAAAAGGCCAACATACTTTGGTCATGTGTATTGACAATCTTGGCCAAAGACCAAATTGAAAGATGCATACATCTGCTCTAAAAAGAGCTATAAATAGAACAGTCACACATGCATAATTAGCCACCATATATGTTCCTGGACCCTGTAGTTGATTTGTGGTCTGTATTGCCTTCTTTGCGGTGGAAAGATCCTCTATCTATTTGATCTGATTTAATTCCAGAAGAACTACTTTCATCTTAGCCAAAAAAGCATATGAATTGTGTTTTAATATTATTAATCATTGTCACCCCCAGAAATCTCTGAGATGGCCAATGTTGTGTCACTTTTATTCCCGACAAAAAAAAATGTGTATTTACAAGGTGCACTGTGCATGTGCCTTTGTGTATTACAGAGCGTTGCCATTTGTTTGTGCTATATGACCTACGTGCAAATAAAATAGACTCATATGCACCTGTGATAATATTAAATTCATGGAATTTTAAAAAAAGAAGCTGTTGTGTGTCACTATTCCCCTCTTGATTTTTAGAGAGAAGGATGTGAAACCACTTCCACAGACAGAAGGGTGCAGGTCGTTTGGTGTGACGTAATAGTGATAGATAGTAGTTCTGCTTGCAAAGAAAGGCCAAAGTAAATATGTTTTTAATCTGATTAAAGGCTACGGCATCCGCTATTACACAACCATCTAGTAGCTTTGCTTGGAGAGGGGTAAGTGAAATCTTGTCATACTTTCCAATTCCTGGATGCCATTACAGAAATAGGCCATTCCATCTTGCCTCATGAAGAGTGTTGAAAGTGTGTAGGCAAAGACTGTTTTGGAATTGTTTGTACTTAAACACCATCCATTCTGCATACTGCTTAGATGGTTTGGTTGTAGAATATACAGTGTAAATTAATTGTGAAAACTATGTACATTATCTTTTATATATATATATATCTTAAATTTAAAATGACTGAGTTGTGTGTGTGTGTGCACACAATGTATTTATCATATACAAAAATAAAGTCAGTAGCTTATGGTAGATAAAGTAAGGGAATAAAATAAAATATATTTGTCGATAAGTATATATATATATATATATATATATATATATATATATATATATATATATATATATATATATATATATATATATATATATATATTACTTTCCTTAAGGAATATGGTTGTGTTCACTAAGATATTTAACAAAATGTGCGTACTATTTCTTTTCTCTTTTGTGGCATATAAAAGTACAAGTGAATCAAAAAGTATGGAAAAGTTGCCGGCATTGATAGGACATACAGTGAAAAAAAAAAATGGGAATAGTAGAACTAGAAAGTCCTTTGTCTGGAATCCACGGGCCAAAAAATAGAAGAACACACAGAGAAGAGAAACAGAGACAAAGGAATGGTATGGGTAGGACATGGACGAAGCTGCCTGGGATAGCTAAAAATAGGAGGGCTTGAATTTGGGCTATTTTGGGTTATGGAGCCAAAGAAGTAAGAAGTAGCTTAAAATATTAGATAATTTTATATTGCGGGTGGGGGGGGGGGGCTGAATTATAGTTGAATAGGTTTCAAAATTGTTCAAAATTGAGAAACATATATGATATGGCACCCTTCAATTAATAATAAATCGGTGGTTTGTCAAAACAATGATTAATTTACAATGAAAAAAATATTAATCTTCAAATATTTATACCTTGCGTTCAAAGTTATCTTTGTATAGATTGTAGAAGTAGGCTTACAATGTAATTGTTTTTAGGAATAAGTGTTCAGCCTTCAAGAAAAACATGACTGGCCACTTATCATTTTATGTTGTCAAGGTTCTAATAGAGTCAGAAAATGGCCTGTGTAACTTTGAAAGCTTATGATCCCACAGGGTGTCTCACTTGATACATAGTTTGTTCGAAAGTGCTTGTCTGGGAAGGAGAGGTGTAGGGTGGTGCCTGAACACAATTAGGAAATTCACATGTTTGTAGGGTAATGTGATGTGGAATGTATGTGATATTTGGTGTGTGTCAGGTGTATTGTTTGTGTGGTCTGTGGTGTGTCACACTTTGTGTGTGCTTTGAACATGTTAGTGTTCGAGCGTGTGCCTGTGCGTGTGTATGGGATGTTCTGAGATTTATATAATGATGTGTACGTTTGTTTGGTATTTGTCTGGAATGTTATGTGTATTTGATGTGTATGGGAGTATGGGTGTTTGTGTAGTGTGTATGCTCGATGTGCGCTTATTTGCATGGGTGAATGTGTATGAATTTGTGTGTGTGTATGACACCACAAGCACACACACACACACACACACACACACACACACACACACACTCCCAAATACACTTACCTGTGCAAAAACATGAATGTACGCATGTACGCTACTGGGCAACATTACAGAAAGTGAGAAGGTTTGACAGGAAATGGAAATGTTACAACACAGATTAAATAAACAAGACAAACATTGCCATGCAAACACTAATGGAATTAAAACCTCCATGGACTGAAACAGAAGAACAAAGTCAGAGCACTAAGATCCTTAATATTTTATATGCGTAGCTTGACCAACTGAAAAGCACATATGCACTGTTGAATATAAGTTGCAAAGTATTATAAAAAATTCATTTGGAAAAAAATTAGAACAAACAGTTCTATTGAGAAGAACTCAGTATAGAAGAAGATGCGTTATTAAGACAAATAGAACTGATGAACATTTTGAATTCGTAAAATACATATGCATGTCTAGAAAGGATAATTATAGAGATAGGTGTACATGGGGAGTAGAGAAGAGGAAGGCTACAACATCGATTGGTTCAAGATATGATAGATGATTAACACATGACAGCAACAGAGACAGCACATCTGTCTTATGATAGAGATAAAGTTCCTAAGACTGCTGTGGACGACGATGTTTCTATACATGCACCCCCCCCCCCCACCCCATGGATAATACAATTTCAGTTTTAAAATTTACATAAAAATTACATTTTAACAAAACCTTCCGAAATTGCCAGGTTAAAAAAAAAGTTAGACTAAATGTCAAACATAATGAGAGCCTTTACCAAATAGCAGTGTAGCGGCTAAAGAATGAAGTTGGGCAGAGATGTCATACGCTAAACAAGAATGAGAACTTTTAGGCTATGAACAGTATTATTTAGTGAACTACTTATCAATGAGGGTCTTGTGCAATATTGGCGAAAAATAGTATTGTGATATTGTTTGCGTTTCTCTCTCTCTCTCTCTCTCTCTCTCTCTCTCTCTCTCTCTCTCTCTCTCTCTCTCTCTCTCTCTCTCTCTCTCTCCTCTCCTCTCTCTCTCTCTCTCTCTCCCTGTCTCTCTGATCTGCCTGTTTCTTTATCTTGTCTGTCTGCGCTTTTTTTAAGCACGAGTGTGTGTGTGTGCGTGCGTGCGTGCGCACGCGAGCGCGCGCGCGTGTTTAAAAAAATTAATACAAAACGACAGTTGTCGGATATAAGCAATGCTTACTTCTCATCTATGTTTTCCTTAATCATATCAGCCAGTGGTTGACCGAAAAGCATGTCCCGCTAAGCGGTTGCAACTCTTTGCAAGTAAAAATCTTTCTACAAACACTAGGATGATACTAAGCGCCATGGCACCGAGGAAAACAAAGAAGCAGCCAGCCAAGTAATTGATGCCCAGCTGATCCACTGTGCTCACTCGATCGTTTGCATTACACGAGCTTCCTTGACCTTTCCACCATTGTCTTCTCCAGCCGTCCATAATTCCCGACTCTTGGAGCTTCATGATTCTGCAAAACACAAAAGTAATGATAATTTAATAGCTGATACTGCTCTAGATGCTGATACAAAGGTATGCTAACACAATGGTACTCCAGCAGATACTGGCGTAAGTATGTTTTTGTTGGCACTACGTCCAAATATATTTGTTTCTTCCACAGTTCGTTTTGTCTTGGGGTCGTTAATTTTGTCTGCTTCGGCCAGCCTCATGTATGGAAACGTATCATAGGCAATTAGCAGACAAGTGAGTAATTATGTAGAAGCTACGGAGATGTGGTTTTCATAGAAGAATGTAACGAAGGATAGAAAAAACAAGGAAGATATCTTGAAAGAAGTTATCTAAGAGAACTGGTTACTCGTATGTGACCGTATCAGCAAAAGACAGTTCACAATCTTTGGTCATGTCATGAGCAGGGGAATTCTGGGGTATGTCATCACAACGGAGAAACTGGAGATGAGGAAAGACAGGTGGAGACCGAGAGAAAAAGATGCTGAACAGTTTGATATCATGGCATGAAGGAATATCAACATCAGAAAAGATTGGCAGCACACTAGACAGAGGATTGTGAGCAGATTGACCTTATGCTGCCATGGACTTTAAGATTGTTGTCCACATTTTCTGATTGTATTTACATAATTTTGGTGGTCCTTTCCTGCAATTTTTCATCGCACTATCGAGAGAGTTCCGGGTTTGAGCCCCTGACTTATTTGATTTTGGTATGAAAACCTGATGGTAACATTTTTGTTACTATAGTATATTCACATTTGTTTGCCCCGATATAAAAATCCATACCTCAGTAACCAACTGAGGGAACATGATGGTTAGCATATAACCTTATCATTATGCCCCCCCCCCCCCCAAAAAAAAAAGAGTTGTTCTGGAGATTGTGCAGCAGATTTCAATGTTTGTGTATATCATCATCATCAAGTGCCGTGCCGGCTGGCGTAGGCGTTCATGGCTCTCCACAGATCTCGGTCTTTGGTGTTCTGGATCAATTCTGCTGATGATATTCCTCCATGCCACCGTCTCAGTCCGTCCAGCATCATTTCTCTTGGTCTGCCTCTGCCTCTCTTCCCCTCGATCTTTCCAGTTGTCACGATGTTCTCCAATGCCTCTTTCTTATTGTTGTATATAGTGTTCTAGTTTCATTAGCCTCTTTCATGCAATCGTTGTTAGTTACTCTGGCAGTCCAAGGAATTCGCAACATTCGTCTTAAAAACAACATCTCTGTTGCTTCTAAGTTCTTCCTAATTTGTTCATTTACATTCCAAGATTCGCTGCCATACAGTTTGTGTATATACGGTAAATAATTTACGAGTCAAAGATGAAGTCCATATTATGAAATGTATTACATCTTCACACGGAAACATCAGCTTTCAATAGTGGAATTTCTCGTGCAGAACGAGAATGACCTTATGCCAAGAACCTCACGCAGTGAAACGGGAGTGTTCAGAGGGTCGTCAATAATGTAGGGTGCTTTCATGAAACTTGATTATTTTATAAATCTTACCACTTAGCGCTAACATCCGAAGGTGTGGATATTGTTGAATGGGATTGAATGTGAAATTGTGTACACTTCAAAGCATGATTATGAAGTTGTACACATATTTTTGTCAAGAAACTGATCGCAGGAAACTGTTTCATCCTATTACAAATCCCGAGAAAAGAACAGGTCATGCAATGGGTTTGAGAAAACTGTCATTTCCGATAGGATGCAAGAATCTGGATTGAAACCACCACGCAAAAAGCAAACGGTGGATAGAAAGGCAATTTTAGACAACGAACGAACGAACGAACGAAAAACTTTATTGCAGGCTCGTCTGACATTCTGCCCTTCTTCTCTATTTCATTCATTCAACATCACTTATGAAGCAAATTTTTGACAACAAAAGAACAACAAGCATTAAAACGCATGAAAAATAATCAATAACAAATTATTCACTGAGGCAATGTTTAACATGGGCATTATAAATACCTAAGGAAGGTGTAACGTGCCATACATATGGGAATGTTTTTTGGCTAGTTGTTGTTTGAGATAATTTACCATTATTATTGTCTTTTTTTGTGTTTTGTTTAATGGGACATGTAGTCTGTACTGAGGTAGTGTTCAAACAGGTTGCGAATGTATGTATAATTATTGGTGGTGTCTTTGATTTCTTGTGGAAGATTGTTCCACAACTGAACGGCAGAGTATGCTAAGCTTGTTTTATATAAGTCTATCCTAGGTTTAGGGACATGAAGTATATTTAGTCGTTCGCTTTGTCTTGCGTTATATTTAAACAATAGCCAAAGGTAGCTTGAGTATTTTGAAATATAATTTTGTGAATTAGTTTAGCCTTATTAAAATGTAGGCTTTTGTGGAGTGGCAGTAAGCGAAGACGTTTATGTAGGTTAGAATTGTCGGTAACCTTTTCACCATTAATTAGACGTACTGACCTTTTCTGGAGTGAATACAGGCGTTTTGTTGTTGATTTGGAGCATCCATCCCAGATTGTGGAGAAATAATCAATATGTGTTTGGATATGGGAAGTATAGAATATCTTTCTTGTGTTTTCGTCAAGGAAATTTTTAATTTTGGCAAGTTGGTATACTTTTATTTTGGCTATTTATTTAACGAGAGCAGCTTAACGAGACAGCTTTGACAAGGATGTCATAAGGCCAGCTATTATAAAAATGTTGGATGCCTAAAGAAACAGTAACTGTAAGAAAACATAGGGTTTGGTTGAGAAAGAACAATGACATAGAGATATCCAAAACAACTTTGTGGAAAATTATAAGGAGATTAGGCTTCACTGTTAGAAAGTACAAGGGAGGTAGAAATATCATTTGTGAGCCATCTCATGTAGGAGCCATGAGAAGCAGATACCTACGTAAAATAGGGGAAATGCGCAAAGACAATTATGTCATAGTTTATTTGGATGAAACCTGGATCAATGCGAACCACACAAGTGAAAAGGAATGGCAATCAGTGGATGGAAAGATAAAGCGATATGTGCCCAGTAGTAAAGGACAGCGTTTGGTCATAGCCCATGCTGATAGTACTTTAATGGCTTACAACAGAATGCTGGACTCGTGTTTGTATCAAAGCATACAGACAATAGGAATTATCATAATGAGATGTATGGTAATGTAGTTAGAGATTGGCTCGAGAATATAGTGCTTCAATCTCTAGATAGACTGTCTTGTCTATTGTGGACACTGTATCATATCACAGTGTTGTTGCCCAAGAAGACAAAATACCTACGGCATCGGGCACAAAGGAAGCAATAAAGATATGGCTCCGAAGTGAAAACATACCATTTCCAGAAACATATTTCAAGCTACAGTTGCTGTCCCTTGTAAAACAGACGCAAAAAGCAAGAAATTTCAAATTGACAAGTTGATAGAAGAGCATGGCTATAGGTGCTTAAGACTTTCGCCGTACCATTCTCATTTAAACCCTATAGAACTTGTGTGGGCTAAAATTAAAGGACGGCTTACAGCTGACAATACTACAGTCATATTGTCTGACGTCGCTTAAAAGTCTTTTTTAAAAGTTTTTTTTTTTTTTTTAATTGGTGAAAGTTACAGGAAAAAAAGTGAGAACCATGTGTTGAAAGAGGAAGATGACTATTGGAGAAAGGATGGATTGAATTTTAGGCAACCGAGAGCAATCATCAACCTACTGGAATCGTCCGACATAGATTATGGTCTGGGCAGATCGCAGACATTAATCCACACGCACACTTACTGGGATAGTTTGCTCCAACTATTCAGAAGAATTGCAGGCCCTAAACATTACAGCATCAGCACAAACAAAACAATTTGTCAATGGCAACAGTTTGTATTCCACAGTGATGAATATTCAGTTCCGCAAGCCCTTAACGGTGACAAACAAATTGCATTGAAAAAAAAAAAAAAACTAAATACATTGAATACCAACAGAGAGTAATTTTGTGGTGGGAACTGACATATGATGGCATAACAAGAAACAGGAGAACAAACACGTTGTCAAATTAAGGGACAGCACACGAACATACAAATAAATCTTCAATGAAAAGAGGACCTACATCTTGGCCGTTAAGAAGGAAAGGAAGCCCACTACAGAGACATTCACAACTATATTCATCGTGCAAAACAGGTAATCATGTTCCGTCTCTGAACAGTAAACAGCAGAGTAGACAATCTTTCACGAAGTCTCAAAGCGGTTAAGGCACCCGTATGTACATGTGAACGAACTACACAGACAGCTGAACAGATCCTTAAAAATTGACACATTATGACTAAATTGCGGTATCATTTCTGGTCACTCCATACGCACACTAACGCACAGCTGTTTGGAAGCTTTCACGAACTCAATATAAAAAGCTAAATGCATCATAGTAACATGACTCCTTGTTTACACATTATTGACCAGCAGCTGAAGAAACAAGAAGGAAATGAAAAATAAGGTAATAAATATATTCCATCTACTTTCCTGTACATTTCCGTTTCGATTCCACATTATTTACCCCATGCCTCTGTAAATTCTCTGTTTTTACTATTATTACACATACACCCACTTCCACACGAATCTGGATACGCCTTGTGTCATCACCCGAACTGACGGACATTACTGTAAAACAAGTTTGTTAGTGTGAGTTCACTAGTTTTTCAACAAAACATTATAGAAATGTCGCCGCTTTCGATGATTTAAGTTGCCTTTGGACCTATCAACGACATATCTCTTGGGTGGGGGTAAATATAAGACGGCAGGATAAAATTCATAACGAAGCAACAGAGTTTAAAAAAAACAAATTGATCGTGAATGAAGGCATTCATTTCTAAATGGACTATAGCATCGGACTTGCTTTACGAAAATTTATCTACATCCTGTTCGTCCTTCAATATACGACTGGTTATGTTTAAGATTAAAACACAGACATGTAATACAGAACAGTACATTTAATATAACTATATGATATATCACATACGATCAGTTGCCATCTTCGTAACAAAGACAGGTTGCAATGCATTCTTAGCACTTTTTGTCTGTCACTATGGCAATAGTGAAATATCATCTTGTCAGTCCATCTCTTGACTAATTCCAGCTATTTTTTTTTTAGCAAGCCAATGCGTCTTTTTTTTTTTATGTGTCAAAAATATCTTATTTGTCAAACCGTCATTTCGTTTAGTAATTTTCTCTTCATTTCTACTCTGTTTTTGATTAAAACTTTGTTGGTTTTTTTTTTCAAGTTATCCTCCCTATGTTAAAACGTATCCACATTTCAACGTCATGCGCTGAATTAGCGGAATAAAGGCTAATAAACAGTCCCTAGTAAGAAACTTGCCGGTCTCCCTGGTCTAGAGGTTACACGACTTTGTCCGTAATCTCGTATACTCTCGTAAGTAACGTGACGTTGCGCGAGAATCGGTAACGGTTCTCTCAGCGTCGGTAACTTACGGGGTATGTGAGCCGGTCGCTCAGAAAGCAATGGCAAACTACCGAGCGTAATCTTGCCAAGAAATCAACAATCAGCTGAAAGATGCTGATGTTGATAGTGATGTCCTGTAAAGGATATGCGAACAAAAAAAAAACAAAAAAAAAAATAAGAAACTTGATTAATCAAAGCTCGGCAACATGTTTGTGTATGCATGAAGAAAACCACTTTATGCAACATTAATAGCATTTAATATCACGTGACAATCACGAGCCTGACACGAGTATGATAATCTATACCAAGACAATGGCATGTTTTGTCTGCAATGTTTTATGAGAAACTATCAATGATATTCACAAAATGTTTTCACTACGTAATGATGTAAGGTTTCTGTAACCATCCCGTTGATTCCATGGCCATGTCATAAATTCCTTATCTTCTTCTCCAATTTACAATGCTGTCGTTTATGAATAGCAATCTGCCGTCTTATCTCGGACAAGGTCTAGAAATGACTAAGTTTTTTGAATTATTTCATTCTGTACGATAATTTGTAACCATATTTTGATCAATGGACATGCCGAAAACGCTGGTGACTTGATTAGTTTGCTTTGTCATATGCACACATATTAACGTTATATCAACACTTGTAGAGACTGTTCCCATTTGAAACACATTTCAGTGAATAACAAATGATATCTGTAAAAAGAACTTACACAAATGCCGTATTCCTTTTCTGCAGCTATGATACCGCGGAGATAGTCAGATATGGTTAACCTACGTAAAAGTATTTATGTTCACAATCCCTGTACAAGTAGATCGAATGTTAGCTAAGGACCATGACAGAAGTTTGAAGTCAGACTGAGTAAGGCAAGGGTTTGTTATATCTCCCCCACGGTTTATCGCATATATTGAAAATATAAAGAAAGCAACTAAACAAGGTGGTGATACTAACCCAAATGATATTCTCTTAACAGCTGACAAAATATTATGTCAGATATTGAAGAAACTTTACAGAGACTATTAAAAAAAAACCCGTTAAGGAAATAAAAAATAAATAAAACATAACAGAAGAACAATATTGGTTTCAGAAATGAAGAAATAAAATTTACATTAAAAACCATCAGTTAGAACAAACCAAACTGTTAACTTCTTTGGGAAGCTTGGTTTCATATGACGAAAGAATTTATATTGGGATCAAGCAAAGGTGCAACAACACATTCCAGGCCAATAACCACATTGTCACCAATAAAAGAAGGACATATTAAAGAACCCATTGGACCAATCAGTGCTCGATATGTGATGTGCTCAGTATCACGATTACCGCCTTTACACCCATGTCATATACTGGTAGCTAATATTTGAAGCTGAGTCGACCGGAGAGTCCAGGACATTCAAATACAGGTGCATGTATACATCCGCTACGATGGTGAGCCGAAGACATGATCACCGGCCGTCGGTCAAGAGTGATAGTCACTGCGGTATCGCGTATCCCAAATGTCGCCAATACTGCTGACTTAACAAATTTCAGTCAAAAAAAGAATGCACTGTGCCTGCAGCGCATATTTTGGACAAAAACAACCAGAGATAGAAGCAGACATTCTACAGTGGAGATGAAATACTCTTACACTTAATACTCAATACACTTAATTTGAAATGAAGAGACTTATAAAATTTAAAAAAAAAAAAATGACACCAGGACGAAAACGAGTACACAGGCCTCAATGAATGTTTGTGGAAGACGGCACAATAGTGATTATCTCCAAGAGAATTAACGTGGGAAACTATTAAATAGGGAATGGGTACAGCTATCATGGGATAGTCATCAAATCTGACGGAAGCTATCTTGTAGAGATTAGTACAAGAAAAGCCGTGGCAAAAGTTGCCTTTTGCAAGATGGAAAACGTACTCCCCAATAAAAGTCTGCCAGATGCACTGAGGAAAAGAGTGAGAAAGTGCTGTACAAAACCCATGTTGTTGTATGCATGTGAAACATGGACAATACGCATACACGGTTGAGAATAATCTAATAGCTATGGAAACGTGATATCTGAGAAAAATGCAAAGAACTCCATAAGTGGTCAGTAAAATAAAAGAACGAGACTGTCCTCCAAGAAACAAATAATAATCATAAACTGATTAGAGAAATTAAGCACAGACTGTCGCGATGTTTTGGCAAGTTTTGGGGAGAAATACATTTGAAAAAATAGTGACAACTGCCAAACTTAATGAGAAAAGAGCAATGGGAAGACACGTAGATAAATGTATGGTGGCTTGGTCACATGGCACAATCGGGACAAGAACACGGACCCAATCCCAGACTCTGGTGATCATGGGAAATGGCGAACCATGACCTACCACTCTTAACATTCTTACACATGATGATGCTAATGATAACAAGACTACTCACAAATAATATTCTGATTAATATACAGAGCAAGGAGTTGACCCTTCGAACGATGGAACAGTAGAAGCAAAGAACACCACCTTGTAGGCAGCACACCCAAGGGCCTTATCCGGAAAGCTCTTCTTAACCTGATGCAGAAATACAGGACAGTGACAGCGAAACACTCTCCCTAATCTGACAGTGAAAGCTATGCTAGTGACATTGGAAAGGTAATCTTAACCTGACGCTGAAAGTCAGGACAGTGATTAAAAAAAAAAGAGAGACCTTTTCCATGAGAGTGAAATATATGACAGTGACAGCGGAAAGCTGTTATTAAGCAAAAGAGAAACGCAGAGAGAATGACTGAACGAACCTAACGTTCCTCAAATAAAATGCTTTGGTTACATACAAAATTACAATAAAGGACCCCTTTACCGCTATTAGGTGTGACTGGTATATGCCGTTAGTCTCTCTCTCTCTCTCTCTCTCTCTCTCTCTCTCTCTCTCTCTCTCTCTCTCTCTCTTCTCTCTCTCTCCCCCCCCCCCCCCTTCCCAGGTTTATACCGATCAGCACTAGGTGGATGATGCGACCATTGCCACGAATGCCGTCTTTTGTTTCCTAGAACATTTCCTGTCACCCATTCTTGGCTGAATCGATCCGGAAAACCAGGTCAGTGAAAAAATGTACTCTATTCCCCCCCCCCCCCCCCCCCCCCCCCCCCCCCCCACCTGGAATGTTTCACACACAAGACAACCATATGGAGGTCAGCACGGCCGAATGGATAAAGAGTGCTCGTTCTTAAACTTCCGGTGTGCTGAGGTCGAGGTAGCGGGTTCAACCCCTACACTGGTCAGTTGGACTAAAATGTTGATTTCTCGTCCTTGACTTGGGGACGTGGCGAGGGACACTGGTAATAGGGAAAGCTAATCCAAACGCAAACATCAGTCCCGTCCACTAGCAGTAGTAGCACGTGTATGGACTAGGCTTGAGTTCAAAGCGAGCGACCGCAAAAAAAAAAGACAACCGCATCGGCTGGTGCGCGTGCTGACCTCTGCTTGACCTTGGCTCCTTCTTATTGCTGTAGAGACATTAACAAGTAACTCAGCAGGAGCCTGCTGTGGGCACGGGATGTGCTAGGACCAGCACTCTGTTGTAGACCTGGGTGTAGGAGCAATAGGTGGCTAGTCTTTCTCTTCCACAGCAAACGATGAGGGATGGTGTAAAACCATAAAGAGGCAATCTCCTCCGCGCGCTTAAAACAAAACTGGAGGGAATGGTCGAGGGCAGACTTGCATGAGGAAGGTATCGGTGTAAATGAGAAGATAACACCAAGGGAAAGAGGATTTTAGACTGCCCCATCTTGGAGAAAGAGAATGTCGGAGATTCACCGCATCCAACCTTTCGTTATAATGATGGCAACTATGTAAACTGAAGATTGATAGAACATACGAGTTCGTATTTATATATAGAGCCAAGTGGTAGGAGTGATAATGTAAAACCCTGGCAGAGTCCTGGCAGCTACAGACGGTCTGCGTGCTACTGACCACATCTGCCATGGAATGCCGATTGAGCTATAGAAATATGGGGTTAGCACCATGTATCCAGGTCGCCTCAAGACTTTCATTAATTAACAATGATCAGTACAATTAGTGAAGAGGTCTGTTGCCACAGCAACGTTAAGAAACCAGAACTAGTTTACAGAGTCCCTTTTGTAATTAATCACGCAGAAAGCAAGATTATAATAATCAAAGTGCGCGATCGTGAATATTTGTAGAAAACACCGAAGAAAGAGACAAAATGAATGCCATATTGAGTAAAAGCATGATAAACAACTTCCTGTCTAACTATATTATTTCTCCTTGAGACATTTGATAATGTGGAAAAATCGGGGTTTTGCAAGTACAAACCAACAGACTGTAGCAACAGTGTTGTCGTGTTCGATGACATATTCATCAATAAAGATTCACTCAGTTTGGTGTGACAAGCTATAAGTGAAGACAGCATGCTTCATATAATTTATCACCCCATCCCTTTTCACGTGCCAGACGAAATAACGTGAAATGAAATCTAGTCTATAACCTAATGCAGTTTTGTTTGTTTTCTCAATGTTACGCATACTTATTCACCGCCGTTATAGACATTGTAATATATGTCTTTTCGATTCAAACTGTTGTCGTAACACGATACAAAGATTTACAATTACTTTACAAACATATGTCAAATTGTTGTTGCTTTGGCAGCTCAATGTTGATCTGCAGCTGTGTCGACTGGTGGTTTATTAATACTGCATATATATTACAACATCCTTGTTGCCTTATTGGTTTTTCTTATTTGCTGAATAAATGCTCTTGTGACGTAATAAAGAGCACTGCTAATGAGAATTGCAGAGCAGAATGCAGTGTTTTATGTCAGTAAAAGTAAAATGATCATTAACTACACCTTGAGGTGTACTGGGTATACAGTAAGTAGTAAGTAAATAACTCTTTCCCACGCCATCAGACGTACCGGATTTATGGTCAATCAATCAATCAATCAATCAATCAATCAATCAATCAATCAATCAATCAATCAATCAATCAGGTGCCGTCTCCGCAATGAAGGTTGGCTGAATGGATCTCCAACACTGTCTGTCTCTCGCCTTGACTGTACATTTTATCAGACAGATGTTCATCCATCTCTTGATGTTATCCTCCCACTTGTATCGTCTACCTCTTACTCGCTTGCCCTCAACCTTGTCTTCCAGTATGGTTTTTATAAGAGTATCATGTCTTTTAACGTGGCCAAAATATTTCACTTGTCTCCTCTTTATTTTTTTCATCAACTCTCTCTTCATTCCCAGTTTTTCTAGGACCTCTGCATTTGATTGTTTTTGTTTCCATGAAATACGACCTATTCGTCTGTATATCCACATCTCCAGGGCTTCCATGAAACTTTCCAGTTGCTTTGTTCAATGTCCAGGCTTCCGCGCCATACAGTAGCGTTGAATATACGTAGCATTTGACAATTCTCATTTTTAATGCGTTATTAATCTCTCTAGATCAGTGGTTCTCAACCGGTGGGTAATTCCCTCTCCCAGTGGGGAATTTTAGGGTTTCCAGGGGGGGGGGGGGAATTAAGATTATTTCCAGATTGCGTTAATACAAGAACCGATTACTTGATATCGTTTTTCCCTTCATACTTTACGGTTCTGTACGTATCACCCTTCTGAAATTCATTTTATAAAGTGAGTAGATCCGCAAATAACGTTTTATGTAGATGTCTAGACTTGTTTTAGTATGTGCTATGCAATTTAGCTTCAATTATTACGTATACTGTGTGGTGGCAGGGGGAAATTTTTGGGGAGGAAATACGAAAGTGGGGGGGGGGGGATGACGTTCTAAAATATTATGATGAGGGGGGGGGAATGACGTCATAAAAATATGGTGAAGGGGGGCACGGGCCAAAAAAGGATGAGAACCACTGCTCTAGATGTTAATACTGATTTCATGCCGTTGAAAGCATTTTTGGCTATTCCTATTCTCTTTTTTATTTCCATTTCACTTCTGCCATCATCTGGTATTATATGTCCAATATAAGAGAAACTTGTTACTTGTTCTAGTATCTGCCCATTTACTGTGATGTTCATTGATGACCTTTCCTGTTCACTGCTAATTATCATAAGTTTTTGTGTTTTGGATGTTAATATCTAAGCCACATTCTGCACTGTGCCAGTTTACTTTTTCCACTAGGCCTTGCAACTCTTGCTCACTTTCTGCTAGTAACACGGTATCGTCAGCATATCTAAGATTGTTTATGATTCTTCCATTGATGTTGAGTCCAGGCATTTCAACTTGTTTAAAAATTCTTTCTGTGTATATGTTGAAGAGGCTTGGGGATAGTACACATCCCTGCCGTAATCCTCTTTTTATCTCTATCGGCGACGAATAGTTATTACCGCATCTAATAGAGCTACTTGTTCCCAGTACAAGTTACTAATAAGTCTGATGTTCTTTCCGTCTACTCCTATATCGTGAAGGCACGTAATTAGTCGCTCATGTTGTACTCTATCAAAAGCTTTCTTGTAGTCTATAAAACAAACATATATACTTTTTTGAACTTCTATATATTTTTCAATTAACATCCTCAAACAGATAATTACTTCTCTGGTGCCGCTGTTTTTGCGGAACCCAAATTGTTCTTCAGCTACTTCCTCATCTATTTTATGTTGAATTCTTTCTTGTATGACCTTGAGTAGTATCTTAGTTATGTGGCTCATTAAGCTGATAGTTCTGTAATCCTCACACTCAACAGCTCTTGGCTTCTTCGGTAGTGTGATGAAAATGGATGTTTTCAAATCCTTGGGGATGTACCCAGTATTATATATATCATTACATAATTCTGTGATAGTTTCAATGCCAAAGCTGGATACGGATTTTATCATCTCTGTTGTTATCGTGTCAGGACTTGCAGCTTTTCCTTCTTTCATCTTTTTAATAGCTTTTTCTACTTCAGCGGATTTATGGTAAAACACAAGTAAAAGACCATATTCCGCGCCTTTTGTCTTAGTCCAACATTTTGATAGGCCAGACAGTACTCGATGGACAATATCACGCCGGCCGCCATTACTTCCCAAACAATGGCATCCATTTTAGAGTCCATCCACGAGGCGAGACCAGTTAGGAAAACAGAAATCACTGCTTGGATAGAGATTCAAACAAACGGCTAATGGGCAGGCAGGCAAATCTGCTAGACACTGTGTTACTTGCCAGTGTTACATAGACCGACACCCTACCGTCTTGACTGATGATAGTGTGTAAAATAGAATTATACCTCTACATAACACACAGCTCGGGTTGCATCTAGAGATCTTGTGTTACCCACGCACATGAGCCCTGTCCCGGACTGCCTAGTTTACTCCAGAGGTAATGTAACACCAATACATCTGGAACACAGCAAGCTGTAGAAACTGCCGGATCAGCAAAGCAATTCTCTAACTATTCACCTGTCGGGGGGGGGGGGGGGGGAGGGGGGACTAAAACATTGCATCACGAACAACAAGAAGCTGTGAGAGTAGTTGGTGGAACATCCAGCTGGTTTGAGGCGCAACGAGGAGTAAGAATGGTGTGCATTCTTTATCCATAAACCAGTTCCACGTGTGTGCGCGAACGCACACTCACACACACACACACACACACACACACACACACACACACACTGACACACACACGCACACACACTGACTCACTAATTATTATTAAAGATACTATATATTTATAATCCACCCTAAGTTGAGATGATCTTACATGAGGTCCATTGATGTGAGAAATGCCGCATTTTTGGGAACAATGAATCCCATGCCTCCAGTATTGAAGATGTCGTCTGCCAACATGTAACTTTCACAATTTCTTTGTTGGATATACTCAAGTTGTGACCTAGGCAATACAGAAGTAACGCGAACTTTTAATTGTTATTTTACAAAAATTGGATTTTAGACTGTATCTGAAAATGGCAAAACAAGAGTAACCAAATTGTCATCCCGTGAGTTAGGTTTAGTAATTACAATCAATTCGAATTTATACTTCAGCCTCCAAACTTTCTATATCATGTATCGTTTTCCTTGAGGATGCACACGTCTTCAAACGTGGGCTGTGAAAGAAAAATTAGACTGCAGCATTCTACCACTGTATCACAATATAGTGACCCTTATTAAGAAACATTTAGCCAACACAAATGAAGTAAGTAGCGAATAAATCAAATGTAAAACTAATGGAGAAAACGTGGCACATTCCAGTAACTTCAGTTAGTTAAGTTAGCTGCATATCCTTTACAGGACGTAGCAGTCAATCCCAACATATTTTGGCTGTTCGTGATCACTTGGCAAGGTTACGTTTAGTAGTTTGCCATTACTTTCTGAACTACTGGCACCCATACCATTTCATTAAAAAAAACAACTTAAGGTGGTTTGCTGCCAAATCGGCCACAGCTGTGTTTCGAACGCGGGTACGAGGGATTACGAACTGCGTCCACAACCCATTTGCCACGGAGCGGGCTTCAGAGTAACTTCAGAGTAACGAGATAACTTTAGAGATGGATAAAATAGGCTGACTCAGAAAATGACATTCTATAAAAATCAATTAATAACACCACTAGATAATTCTACCTCTGGTGCACTTCCCTTCGCCCCTTTCAGCCATAAAATATAAGGACTCTCTCTCTCTCTCTCTCTCTCTCTCTCTCTCTCTCTCTCTCTCTCTCTCTCTCGCTCTCTCTCTCTCTCTCTCTCTCTCTCTCTCTCTCTCTCTCTCTCTCTCTCTCTCTCTCTCTCTCTCTCTCCTGTCTCTCTCAATGTACATGTACAATTTTTTCTCCATTATTTACAATTTTTGCGAGAATGCTCACGACAATCGTCAGTGTCTCAACTGTGTGTAAAGTGTGGGAGTTTGTTCTTATTACTTTCAGTGATCATGTGAGGCATCATGTATGTGTCTAGATGTGAGGATGTGTATGTGGGTGTGTATGTGAGGGATGTGTGTGTGTGTGTGTGTGTGGGGGGGGGGGTGTGGGAATGTATGTGTGGAGGGGTTGTATGTGGAGGATGTGTGTGGGTTAATGCGTGATATGTGGATGGGTGAAGGGATGTGTGGTCGGTGGGGGATGTATGTGTGTGAGGGATGTGTGTGTGGGTGGGGATATTTGGGAGGATGGTTGGAAGTATGTGGGTGTTGGTTGGTTGGGGGTGTGGGGAGGGAATGTGTATTTGGGTGGGTGAATGGGTGTGTGGGAGATGTGGGTGGGTTGGGTATGGGTGTGGGGGTGTGTCTGTGAAAGGGATATGTCTGTGTGGGTCTGAGTGTGTGAGTGTGGATGGGATAAATATGAGTGGATGGAGGATGTATGTGTGGGCGGTGAGGATGTTTGTAGGTCGGGGATGTGTGGATGGTGGGGAGATTTGTGTGTGTGGGTGAGAGATGTGTGGGCGGGGATGTGTATGGGGAATGCATGTGGGGGATGTGTGTGTAGGGGGATGCTTTTATGGGTGGGGTGTTGTGTGTGTGTGTGGGGGGGGGGATACGTTTATGTGTGAGGTGTTGCATGTGATGAGGGATGTGTGGGATGTGCGGGTGGATGAAGGATGTATGTGAGGATGGAGGATGTGTGTTTGGCTGGGTGATTGGGGTGTGTGTGGGTGGGAGGGTAGATGAGAGATGCGTGTGTTGATGGGTGGGTGGGTGATGTGTGGGTGTGAGTGGTTGATGGATGAGTACGTGAGTGGGTGGATGTGTGTGAGAGATGAGTGTATGGGTGGGGTGTGTGTGTGTGGGTGGGAGGGCGGGTGTGTGTGGGTGGGGTATATGTGGGTGGTGGGGTGTGTGTGGGTGGTTGGTGTGTGGTTTTGGATAAGAAATGTGTTGATGGGTGATGATGTGTGTATGGGTGGGGAGATGTGTGTGTGTGTGTGTGTGTGTGTGTGTGTGTGTGTGTGTGTGTATGGGTGGTGAGATGTGTAGTTAAGGGATGTGTGATTGGGGTTTGGAGATCGGGGTGGGATGGTTGGCGAGTGGGTGGGTGGGTGGAGGATGTGTGGGAGGGTGAGTGTGTATAGGTTGGGGGTGGGAGGGGATGTGTGTGGGTAAAGATGTGTGTGTGTGGGTGCGGGATGTGTGGGTGGGGGATTGTGTGGTGGATGATATGTGTGCAAGTGGGGGATGTGTGGGTGGGTGCGGGTTTTGTGTGTGGGTAAGTGCAAGGATATGTGAGTTGGCGGGAATATGTGTATGTGGGTGTTGGATATGTGGTTGGGGGATGTGTGTTTGGCTGAGTGTTTGGGGGTGTGTGGGTGGGTGGTGGAGGATATGTGGGTGGGTGAGTGTTGGTAGGTTATGGGATGGGTGGAGGATGTGTGCGTGTGGGTGGGGAGATGTGTGAAGGTGGGGGGATGTGTGGGTGGGTATGGATGGGTGGTTGCATGCATGTGTGCCTGGTTTTGTGTGTGGGTGGGTGGGGGATGTGTGGTGGGGGATGTGTGGTCGGTGGGAGATGTGTGTGTGTTGGGTAGGGAGATGATGTATGTGGGGGTCTGTGTGGGATGTGTGGGTTGGGGGATGGGTGGATGGATGGGGTCATGTATGTGCCTGTGGGTATGTGTGTGGTTGGGTGGTGGATGTGTGTGTGGGAGACACGCGGATGGATAGGGGATGGGTGGGAGGGTGGGGGATTTGTCTCATAACATGGTAACATGCATTGTTTATGCTTACAACATTCATTTGACAATGTTTTTTTTCCTATGTGAATGCACTATGCACTGATGAACGAAAGATGAGTGATTGGAAGGGCCGAATGTAAGACGGGCCTGCGTGCCCAATTTGTTACCCTTCGAAAATAAAGTTTGTTCGTTCGTTCGTTCGTTCGTTCGTTCGTTCTCTCTCTCTCTCTCTCTCTTACTCACTCACTCACTCACTCACTCACTCACTCACTCACTCACTCACTCACTCACTCACTCACTCACTCACTCACTCACTCACTCACTCACTCATTCACTCACTCACTCACTCACTCACAGAGGAGAAGGGAATTAGTAACAGATACGTCATATGAGAAGCACACGAAGAAGGTACAAAATATGCAAAGGATAAAAGAATATAGTGGTTGGCATGAGATTAATGATGGCATATGATCAATCGAAGGAGAAAAGGAGGGAAAGAAGAAGATATACGAAGAAGAGGAAGCAGAAGAAAAGAAGAAGAAGGAGAAGAAGAAGAAGAAGAAGAAGAAGAAGAAGAAGAAGAAGAAGAAGAAGAAGAAGAAGAAGAAGAAGAAGAAGAAGGGAAGGACCAGGAGGAGGAGGTGGAGGAGGAGGAAGAAAAGGAGGGGTAGGGATGCATTTACCTATCTGAAATAAAAGCAAAGTTTTTTGTCCGGACCAAAGTTAAAGCCTCGTCACCGCTTGTGATGTTAGGCATATTGTCCATTAGACTCCATATGTTTTTGTAAATATCGTTAGTGGCATCCTGTTAGACAAAAACATAACATAGTCTTCGTTAAAATATGCAAGAGAATTTTAACCTACCTGGTTTGCTGTTTTCATTTCACCTTGTATATCGATTAAATGTTCTGCATATCCTTTACAGGACATCGCTGTCAACATCAGCATCTTTCAGCTGTATGTTGATTTCTTGGCAAGATTAAGCTCAGTAGTTTGCCATTGCTTTCTGAGCGGCCGGCTCAGTTATCCCGCAAGTCACTAGCTGGGGTCGAACCGCTCCCAGCTCTCGCCCTGCTACGAGACTCTGCGTGATAAACGAGATTACGGAGAAAGTGTTGTAACCCCTCGGCCAGAGAGTCCGGCGTATATCGATGGCACATAGATAATATTTTCAGACATTATTAATGGGATTTTAGGCAGCATGATTCGCCTCTAGTTCTTTGTTCCCCAAATAAATGCTCGATCTTTTATTCCAACGTCCGATGTTGTACTCTGGTGAACTGTTAGGTGTAAAGGAGATCTCGATTCTTCACATTTGGTCTGTCCATTTCAGAGGAACGAAGAACATGCTTGCCAAGATGCTAATGTGGGAGAGTTGACATAAGGATAATACTGCTGGCAATGGTTACCTGAAACAAGGGCTCGTACACACAAAATCTGGCAGATGCTCACACAAAAGTATCAAGATACCGGCAGTTGGTATAACATTTATTCCCAGAGCGTGTACATTCTATATGCTCCTACAACAGGTAAAGATTCTTGTTGTCACAAAAGGCAGTCGTACCTATACTCATCTCAATCGTGGGCAGTACACAAGATCACCCTGAATATAGTCAACACAGTTCAACCGTAGCAACCTTTATGACACTATACTTTCCCTATGAAGCAAAAGGTACAGCTCAATAGATCAGTTTATTACTCGTACACACAGGACGAGAACTCACTTTTTCTTACAGCTACTTACTATCGACCACAAACACTGCCATCAACTACTGGAACTGTCCATCACTCATTCTAGTTTACAATTGCATAATCGCGTCCTCTCAATATTAGTAAAATGTCACTTGCGAATACTCTTTTGATGTAGGAAGTTGGTTGATAGTGTCAAGTGTGAATAGTATGCGAGATGATGTCGCAGTACCGCCGTTCCAGTGTTATATGTTGTCCGTCCTATTTGCGTCTGCAGTATGACTTTTTCGACTTGTTATGCTGCATCGTGCTGAATGGAGGATCTTTGTTTTGATTCTGAACAACTCTGATTGTGAGTTTTCCTTGTGCTGACTCAAGTTTTTGTCACCAGAGCTCACTGGATAGCCGCATGACTGGCTTCCTGGACATGCCACATATTAATGTCTCGTTATCGTCTGTTTCAGTTGAACTGTTGTGTAACTGTCTTTGACTCTTGATAATTAACATTATCTAGAAACCAGACATTACTCTTCTATTTGTTTGGATTTCATTGTGGCAAAGACATATTCAGTGAAGATACTTTCTTCAGGATAGTTATGAGGTATGGACCTTTATTTAGGATCGTTCAATTGAATATCAAAAATAGACTGCACTCAATATTGTAGATTCCAGTATATAAAAGACATTATCATCAAGAACACTACATAAAAACGCCCAGCGTTTAGTTTCCTACTTTCAACCGAATAAAGCAAGAACATTGCGTTATATCTTACGGGTTAAATTGAATATAACACATAGAATGCGCCCAGTATTGTAGATTTCAGTATATATATATGTTGGCAGTATATAAAAGACATAATCAGTAAGAATACCATACAAAAAAGTCCCAGTGATTGTTGTCCTAACTTCAGCAGAATAAAGAAAGAACATTGCGTGACATCTTATGGGTTACCTCAGAAGTCAATTCACCCGATGGATAGGGACACTAATGACAGGGAAAGCTAACAATTACGTAAAAATCAGTTGAGTACACACCCCCTAGTGGTAGCTCAAGTTCAAAGTGAGCGAACGCAACCCAACAAAAAGATGATGAGTTGACATATAAACAAGCAAGGAATAACGGCATTTTCAATTGCTTGTCCGGAATTCTTGGCGTGTGTTCGCCAATGTGCACGTAATGAAGAACATAGATTATCCTGTGTTTTATGGAATCAAGTATGTGAAAGACAGTAAAAATGCACAATTAAAGCACATATAAAATACTGTTAAACTTTAATTAGATCATAACCATAGAATTGGTTTTCAAATTCAATTTTTATCACATTTTCAGTTTTATTTGCTTCTGTTGTTTTTCTGTACTTTTTCTATTGTATTGTCTTTTTCCATTTCCTTTCCCGCTGTAGCTTTTGTTATTCAACCTTTGCATCTTTTTCTTTGTAGAGGTTCCATTTAGTACTTTTCTTCTTTTGGCTTTTTATGTTTAATTAGCAAATAGATTTACGTTTTTACTAGATAGACGTTTTGAATTGTATCCATACGAGTACCTCACGCCAGAGTGGGTTCGCTTGATGGCGAGGGACATTGGTAATCCATCTACCCACCATGTGCCATGCCGGTAAGCATCGGCTGTCATGATTCACCATTTCACTCGATCACCAGAGTCGTGGATCAGCTCAGTGTTCTTTTCTCGACCATGCCACGTGGCCAAGCCATCCAAGTATTTACTTCTCTGTCTTCTTTTTGTTCTCTTCCCATCGACCTTGCCAGTTGTCACCAAGTTCTCTAATTTATTTATTCTCATTACATGTCCAAACAATTTTGACTGTCTACGTCTAATTTCTCTAATCAGTTTACGATTTTCATTTGTTTCTTGTAGGACCTAGTCGTTTGTTTTTCTGTCTGTACAAAAGTTATACTGGTGAAAGCAGGTGTATTTCCTGTGGAAACATACCGTTATAAAACTTGTACAATACACGAGTCAGCTACCAAGTACATGCACGCCTTCGCATATATTATGTGTTACATACGAGTATTACAAATTTAATTGAAACAAGAAAATTGTTCTATCCAACTAGAACTTAAGATTGACATTATGACATTATGACAAATAAAACTGTGGACAATGAACCATTTCTGGCGCGCAAACATGAATGACTTTAATAGATAAGGATAGAGGACGCAGATGGGTTTAACATGTGACAGATAATTTACACACAACAACCGAGGCAGAACGTATGGCTTGCATAGAAAGACATTTCGAAAGACCGTTATTGAGGAAACTGTCCAAAAAGGACAAGCCACTGGATGGTGATGACAGTTCTGTCCTGGTATTGTGTTTCGATTTACTTTGCTTATTTGATTTCTTTCCCCCTCCTCTAAATGTCGGGGACACAACGTCTTACCTTAAACATATCATACATATTAGTCCCACTTCTGACCACCGGTCTGACTTCTGATTGGCTTGCTAGTTCAACAAGGCTGTTGATTGGCTTATCATAAATGGTGACTGTTAGAACGGCGGCCATGTTGGCAGTATATGTTGATACGAACACAATGGTAAAAACCCACCAGGATCCAAGCACTAGCCTACCAGAACCTGACTTGGGGGTGATTTCAGAACCTGTCGGAGGGAAAGGATACTTCTAATTAATATAGAGCCATGTCTACAAGAAAACAATATTAGTTATATATGAAAACAGAATTCATCTTCCTGTAACACATAACACAATGTAATGCGATCACCGCGCACAAGTGACGTATGAATGAATCACCAAAAACGCTAGAAGTATACGGTAAGCTTTGCAAGAACATTATCTCAAGTAACAAAATGGACGTTGTGGCCAAAGCCTTCATCAGCAAAAACAACAAATACATACCGACACAACTACATGAAAAACACTACACATATACACACAAGTTACTCATCTGTTTCCTTGTTGCTGACTGGAGGCCTGTGTGGCGTAATCCGCGTGCATAAAGTGAACAAGTGAATGCCACTGATACTTTCTAACATTTATTTGAAATCTCTGTTCATTTGTAGTTCGAGCAAAAAAATCCTACCATTGCTAGGGATTGAAAAAGGACCATCGAGTTTATAAGAAAGCGCAATAACCACATGCCATACATTTTTTTTGATTAGCTAGAAACATTACAACCATAATCTTGACATCATTTCGTTACATCTTCAATAAAACACGTAGAGGAAGTCCCTTACCTTGATTAAGAGTGGCTCCAAGTATAGCCCAGAAACAGCTGAAGAAGGACATATCTTCCTGTTCTGGGAACGGACTTTGCCGGTTGATCAGGTAGAGAATTATGGAAACACCTATGATTGACACTCCAAGACACACCCACACTACAGGCTGTGAATAAATTAGTGACGTTAATTAGATATATTATGCATGCAGTCTTGGAATATCAGGCGTCAGATTACCTTTAAGGAGTTACATGAGAGCATGGCGTTCGTCTCTGACTCGAAAGTCCCATGCATAAACTTAGCTGAAGGCAGCATAATTGTGACACTATTGACAGGATTCCCATACTACTTTCCTCTGCACTGATCCCCAGGCAATTGACCTGGTGGCTTAACTTCTCAATTAAGAGCGGTATAAAGGTCCTTTGCGGACTTTGCGCATATTAAAAATCCACCAGCTATAGGAAATCATAAAGAGCCAGCCACGAGGCAGACCCTGGGTAGTACTTAAGACATAAATACATACAACAGCGCTCTCGCTGGTTGGGATAAACATCAGCATTACCGACCTAGATGGAATAAATATCACGACATCGAAATTATACGAGATATAAAATAAAAAGCTAGTTGCATATCCTTTACAGACAACCCTACATTATTTGGCTGTTTGTGATCTCTTGGCAAGTTTACATTTAGTAGTTTGCCATTGCTTTCTGAACGAGATAAGCATCATGATTACCGACCTATATGAGATATGCATCAGGATTATCAACTTAAATGAATGAGACAAGCATCAAGATATCCGACTAAGATGAAACAGGCATCAAGAGTACCCATTTAGTTGAGATAAGCATAACGATATTCGACTTACTTAACAGATAATTATCTTGTCCCCAGTTTGTGAAAATTAGCATTAATGCGGATTTAAAAAAAAAAATTATTTGGGCTCCCAGGTCGACCTAGCCTAAAATGGGTGCCAGGAAACGCCTTGGATGTTAAGACCGCTATTGTGATACTGACCTAACTACCGACCTTGTGCAGATTCGTCTCTACAAATATGGATTTAGCACCATACGCCCAATGCACTTTAAGGAGGGTAAACGGTTCGCTTACTATACTTTTTCAGCTTATGAGGCATCGTCTACCCCCAGAGCTACTGGATCACGAAAAATTCCGACCTAAAATTATGATCACTGAGCGGGCAGTTGAACAAGCAACTATACTGGTAAAAAAAAAGTACCGGAACATTATTGGAGTCTCAATTGCAAACTTGTACCAACGGTCCATTGATGATACTTATTCGCCCACTGCAGTCGGTTCTGGCGATGCCGGTCTGTAAGAACAGGACCTCTGTAGGGTCTTCTAGCCCAAAGACCAGCGTCGTGCAGCCGGTTCCTGGCCGTTCAATCTGAAATTCAACGAGCTCCTGGCATTTACTGGACTGTGGAGGGCGCAGATGCAAATCGATTCCTAATGTGACGCAGTCGTATGAAGTGGTCTTCGACAGCAGTTGTGATTCTGGGTCTTCCTCTGTGCAGCCGGTCTGCCACTGAGCCAGTTTCTTGAAATCTCCTCCAAAGGCGACTAACCACTTTGAATTCTCTGACTACTACACTTTGTGACTGTCCAGCCTGTAAACGTCCAATGATGATGAGTCGTTGTTCTGTAGTGAAATGAGCCATACTTGCCATATTTTCAACTGAATTTATTTGAGGAGCGTCAATCTTTTATCCATCCATCCATCCATCATGTGCCATGCCGATAAGCGTGGGCGGTCATGTTCTGTCATCTCACTCGATTACCAGAGTCGTGGATCAGCTCTGTGTTCCTGTCTCGACCATGCCACGTGGCCAAGCCATCTAGATATTTACTTCTGTGACGAAGTCTCCAGCTTCCCCATCCTCTTTTGCTTAAATTGGGGAAGAATCTCTTTAGAACTCTTATGTAATATTATAAGAATCTATATTCGTTTTTATTCCTAGATATCTATGTAGAGATAGTCCCTGTCTATAGTATAAATCAACGGCTAGGTAATGCTGTTAATTTAATATGAAGTAATACGTTACATTAGTATAGGGGGAGAGGCTTACTTTACAAATTAGTGTACCCAGCCAAATCTACAGATTTGGCTACGACAATTTCACAATTTGGTCGGAGAAATTAACGACAACGAACTCCCTGGCACGGCCACTTCCGGTCAGGAGAGAGATAGCGAAACTCGGCCTTTTTGTGCTAGACGTCGTGGTAGAAACATCTGCTAGTCACTAGGCTCTTTTAGAATACTTACAAAGTATTAAGAGTTTTATCTTTGGCACGTATTACGGCCATATATATATATATATATATATATATATATATATATATATATATATATATATATATATATATATATATATATATATATATATATATAGAGAGAGAGAGAGATATATATATTAAAGAGATTCATAGAGCATCTTTCGTACCCGACAAGTGTGGTCAGAAAAGAAGGATTTTACACCTTCAGCGCCAAGCTTTAGATGCGCCAACCTGTGTGACTCTTTGTGAAGCATCACTTACCACCATCTCACTTATGCCTACTAAATAGGGTTTACACTCACTGTGCAAATCAAAGGAGCAGAAGAAAAGATAAGTGGCCAAACTTACCGTTGGCCACCACCACCACCACCATCTACATAGTGCAGGCCAAAATTACCTCAGTGATTAAAAAGTTTAGTTGATGCAACGTTATAGCAAGATAGGATACTAAGATAATAGAGGGAATTGTAACCCCCTTTTTCATGTACAGGGCTGACTCCCGTGGTGCACCCAACGTGTTTTCTATGACTAAAATTTACAACAGCTAATTGTTAACTTACTTAGTAACCTTAGTCATAGTAGAGTGAGAAGATACGAAAGTTTGTCTCTTTTCAATATTTTACTCCGTGTCGTCTTTCTCCGTGTCGGTGAGAGTGATTAGAGTTTGAGGGCTCGAGCTTTTTTTTATTTCAGGCACGTAGCTAGACAACCTAGGCAGACTGTCTTTATCATACAAGTATAGTTGTACGCCATTCCTGTCCGCCTGAACACTGTCAGAAGATTAGACTTGTTCTGGGACCTTTACTCCGTCTAGAATTACGAGCTATTCAGTCTTGTCTTCTCCAGTGACTTATTTTTCTATTCTTAGAAAGTCTATCCGCAGCAACTTTGATAGATTCTTTATCATCGTAGCTGACGCTACGCTACAACTTCTTGGTCTTCCCCTTGGTCTGTTCCCTTCGATCTTTCTAGTCGTCACCAAGTTCTCCAAATTAATTTCTTTTCATAACATGCCCAAAAAATTTTGACTGTCTACGTCTAATGTCTCTAATCAGTTTTCTTCATTTATTCTTGAAGGACTGTTTGTTGGTTTTTCTGTCTGTCCATGATATTCTTTGTATTTTCCTCAGACACCACATTTCCACAGCCATCAGCTGTTTTTCAGCCCGATTGTTTATTATCCACGCTTCACATCCATACAAAAGTACTATGTAGCACTTCAACATTCTTTTTCTCATTTCAATTGATATCTTTTTATTGGTGTGTATGTTTTTCATCTCGCAAAAGACTACCTTCGCAATGACAATTCTTGTTCTAATCTCTTCAAGGCATCTCCCATCAGATGTTATGACTGTGCCGAGATAACTGTATCGATTCACTTGCTTAAGAATATGCCCATTTACTCGTATATCACATTGTGGTATTTCCTTCTTCCCAGTGACGACCATAATCTGTGTCTTCTTAATAGTCAGTTCTAACCCTAGTTGTTCACTGTGTGCAACAACCGCATCTACTAAATTTTGCAGGTCCTGCTCATTGTCTGCAATCAAGACTGTATCATTTGCATATCTAATGTTATTGATGCATCGTCCCCCAATGTTGATTCCTTCCATATCTTCTATATTTCTGAAAACATTTTCACTGTACATGGAAAGAAGATCTGGAGACATTACACATCCCTGTCTCCCACCACTTTTAATAGGCTGATATTGACCTACATTGTTATCAATTTTGATGGCAGCTTGTTGTTTCCAATATATGTTTTTTACAAGTCTAAGGTCTTTTCCATCAATTTGTAGATCTTCAAGCATCCTTATCATGTCGACATGTTTCGCTTTATCGAAAGCCTTTGTGTAGTCAATAAAGCAAAGATATAGATCTTTGTTTACTTCTATAGAATGTTCGATTACGGTTCTCAGTATATACACAGCATTTACTGTGCCCTTGCCTTCTACAAACCCTCATTGTTCTTCTCTTCGTGATGTGGATCATTATACTAATTGTTTGATGGTGATCGCATTCCAAGGCTCCTGATTTCTTCAGGTTTGCAATAAATATAGAATTACATAATTCAGGAGGTATATCTCCAGAATCGTATATTGCGTTCAGCAGTCTGGTGACTTGGTCTATTCCATATTCTTCTAAGGCATTGATCATTTCTATTGTGATGTTATCTGTATCCGGGGTCTTGCCAGTTTTCATATGGTTAAGAGCATTCTGAACTTCCATCTTCAAAATTGATGGTTCTTCATTATTATTCCGATGATGATTGCCAAGTCGCAGCAGAGCCCATGACGCTAAAAACTCAACGGCAATCAAAAAGACTGAAGATCGTAAAATCATATTATTCCCGTGTAATTTTCAAACAATCCTTGAAAATCAATAACATACATATACCGTGTCTCTGATGGTGAATATGAGTAATAGATCGTTGAAACCACTAGACCTCTACTGATTCATGCCGCCATTCTTCTGTCATTCTTTATCAGGAATAGGTTTGACCTTGCTGTGAGATCCCCAGTCTTGTGTGGATATGTTGCCTTCTGTCTATTCTTTTGGGCTCATATATATTGTCCCCACTCTTTACGTTGTCCACTGCAATCTGTATTGGCCAATGATAATGTTGTCCTGCCCGTCAGTATCCTTTCCAAGTTAGAGACAATTTCAACGTGCTGTTTCCTTGATGGAATCCATGATCTGACTGCCGTAACTATTGATCAACAAAACTGACGTGATGCGCTAGTCTCTTAGTTATCTCAGAGTTTCCGATCAAGAGTTCTGCTCCTTCTGTTTTTAGCGTCATGGGCCCTGCTGCGACTTGGCAGCAATGTTGTTCTTCTCTTGTATCATCATAACGGTCTTTCACATAATCTGACCACGCATGTAAAATCTGATCTTTTTCTATTATATTTTGCCATCTTTGGTTTTTAGGCAACCCGTTGATGTGTGTGTGTGTGTTCTTTTGTTAGTGATGTCATTAATTCTTTTGTGCATTAATTTGGTATTCCGGGTGTTGTGTTGGTTTTCAATTTCCTTGCAATTTTCCCCAAGCCATGTTTCTTTTGCCTCTTTGCATAGCTTCTTAATTTTCCCCTGAATCTCTTCATATGTTTTCTTGTTATTTTTATTTCTTCTTACTTCCATGAGTTTTAAGATGTCTTCCGTCATCTATTTCTTGCGTCCTATTATCTTTATTTTTGTGATGGTTGTTTCTGCAGCTTGGTTGACTGATTTCTTTAATATTTCCCATTGGTCACTGACGTCTTGAAATAATATTTCCATATCGGACAATGCATCGAATCTGTTCTTTATCTTTTATTTCCTCACTCTTCAGTGCCTATAGATCAAATTTTGTGTTTCTTGGTGGTGAATATTTGACTTTTTTAAATTTTATACGTAAATCTATAAGATCAATCTTTTATAGGCATTCAATAATATGGTCAGAGAGTTTTGTGTTCAGTAAGTTTCACGGGATTATCATGAACCTGTCATGAGTTATTTTCAAAAATGTTGTTTTGACCATGACCTCTTTCATGACCTTACGAATCATGAGGTGAGTACAATTCAGGTAACCACGAGAAGTTAATGACCAGATGGTACAGCCGATATGTCGACTGATGCCCAATCAACGAATATTAAAAAAAAATAAAAATAACACCACAAATATTACGTTTTTAAGGGAGCTGAGTGGTCTCGAGGTATGGTGTCCGCCTCGAGTGCTGGAGGTCCCGTGTTCAGGCCCCGGTGAGGACCGGGATTTATTTAAAAAATCCACCTGGACTTCCAGTAATAAAAATTTCCCCTGATCTCTGGGTAGTGAGATCGGACGCCCGTGTGTATTGTTGCGCACGTAAAAAATCCCTTGGCAGTTGGAAATCAAAAAAGAGTAGCCTAACGGCGCTGCACGGGCAAAATTTCGAGTTAAAAATCTACACAAAGTATTTCAGGATCCTCGCCGATGCAACGGAGTTCGTGCATTGAGCTGAGTTTCTCCAGACTCAGGTTTGAGTTAGGAGGAAAACGGAGCACTTATGGATTAAACCGTGTGCCGTGATGTTGATCCAACGACTAAACTAAACTAACTAAACTAAACAAATGTTACGTTTCTGGTTTTTGAACAGTATGACAACAGCGCCGCAGCGACTACATAGTTTATAATACTGAATGAACTAAGGTCATATCCAAGTTGTAGCATGTACTGTATCTGACAACTGCTCTAGGACATTTGCATTTTATTCAGAATTTCTAAAATCTACCCGCAGATGCCACCAATAGAAGACGCGCGAAGGCGGAAGAAATAGAACAGAACATTAACAAAATTCCACATTGAAATTCCTTTGTGTCTCTATAATATTAAATGTAATCACACGGCAAACACTGCTGTCGAGATATGAAGCTTTTGGCCTTCAAATACTTTGGGTCACAACATAATGAATTGGAAGGAACAGTTTCCTTTCTAGTCCCTCTTTCTTCCCAGACGATTTCTCAAAATTGTCCATTACCTAATCTACGAAGCTGGGTTGATACCCATTAGCACTGGCTGGAAAACATGAATCCTGTCATTTCTGGGGACTTGAATCCTCGCCGCTGTCTTGGTAAGCATGTTTCACTGACAATTATTATTCTTCATTGGCTTATTTCCGTAAAATATGGACATAAAATGACAGTGCTTGGGGCAGTGTCTAACTCACCTGCAAGGGTGTGAAGAGTCGAAACATGGCGTGGGAATCGAGTTTATTTCTCTTGGTAAGTATTCCCACTCCATCTTCAGCATAGGGAATGGTAAAATCAATGACTTGTTCCCTCTGTGTCGTGATGGATAGCGGACCAATCCCGAACTCTACCTCCTGCATATAGAAGCACAACGTGTGTATTATAATTCAAAGTATAGATTTTTGTTTTTTGTTATTAGATGCGCTTGCTCGCTTTGAACTCAAGCGTAGTCCATACACACTATTTATAGTAGTGATGGACTGAATTTTGCGTGTGGATTTGCTTTCCCTATTAACAGTGTCTCTAGCCATCAGGAGAACACACTCCGACTTCAGAGGTACTTGTAATTTACGTCCCCAAGTCAAGGACGACAGGTCAACATTTTAGGACCAGCTGTCCGGTGTAGGGGTTGAACCTCTTACCTCGGCATCAGCACACCGGATGTTTAAGAACACGCGTTCTTACCCATTCTTCCATGCTGACCTGCAGGCAAAGTATATTAACACGATAATTACCTTCAAGGGTATTGATGGACCCTCAAAGCATAGAAGAAATGTAAAGGTGGTCTCATCGCAGATCCTGCTGTTTGTGTGTGAAGTGTTAGAACATCACATATTCTAAGTCATGGTATAATGAGGTAAATAAAAAAGTAAGTAAAGGACCATTTCACATGCATTGAAGAGTATTCGGTATATGGTGCTAGCCCCGTATGTTTATAATCAATCGGTACTCGTTGAGTGATGGAGAAGATAGCACTCCAGCCGCCTTTACTGTTCAGGACAATATCTGAAACCTCATTTAGGCTGAGGTAACCTTGAAGCCCAGGTCACAATTTCAAATCCCGCCGCGATGAGGAATCAAACACATGCCACCAGAGCAAGCGTGCTAGCTACTGTGCTATTGCGGCTATATTTACATATTCCAGGCCACAGGATAATGAGGTTGGGTGACAATTTTCTTTCCACGCGGCCGTTCTTTACCAAAGAATGAACAAAAAAAAAAAAAGAATATCTTCAAATTATACATTACGCAAATTGAGAGACATGGGTCGATCTCAGAGCCGTGCTGATTGGAACAGAGAATCCAACCGCTGCTAGAAATGAAACTCCTGCCGTTGCCATTGGTAGGCTAGCTCACTAACAATTATGCTATTCTTGACTTGAAGGTAAGTTTTAATTTTCTGTCAACTATATCAGGCACATAGGCCTGATAATAGGCTTCTTGACATCTCAAGATGTACAATTTAATGTGTTAACTAATGTGTGGGTATTTTTTTATGCCTTCATGAAAGCCTATCAAGAATCTTTCCTACTGTCCTCAACTATCTCATTTCCCATTATTGCTTCCAATGTTATGTTTTGCTAAAGTCTTTTTCTGCTGATTATGCAACAAAAAAGTTGATGATTTTTGTGATACGTTGTCTGTGCATCTTCACCTATTTCATCAGCTAATTAGCAGTACAGAAAATGTAGACATTATTCAAATGAGGTCTTACTGATTTGTACAATAATAAACACACACTGTAAATATAACGTTGGAACAGTCACAGAGTGCCTGTGCTACCTAAACTTACCCCTCTCAGTACCATACCAACTACTCCGTTCCAAGATCCATTGCGATCCTCAGCTCCAGCCTTCTTGTCTGGCGCTTCGATGATTTCGTACCTGGAACAGAGATGTAAAGTCACATTTATATCTAACCTCCTCTCTTGCCCGTGTAAAAGTCATCCTTTGGCAGGTGCGCACCAGTGGCGCTTCGACGACGCCAGAACATTTTGTGGTTATAGTCCTGTTATTTTTCTCACATACCTTTTCGTTCGTAGAGAAAACAGTGTGTGTATGGGGAGGGAATGTCCCTTAATTGTAGATTGAATCTAACCACTGTCCGGGCGAGCCAGGGCACAGTCCATTAAATGGTTTTGAGGTATGTGATTTTAACTGTGTCTCCTTGTATTCTATAGTTGTCGACTATTAGCTGCAAATTTATTTATGAGTTTAAATATAATACTTATTCTTATAAAATAAAATAATTTAGTTCAGACTGAGTATGTAAAGAGCTAATATTATTATTGTGTGATGACCAATAGTTGTGGAGTGGCTGTAATCTACAATAGAGAAGAAACTAGGCTTTATTACACTACCTTAACCGCAGTATAAACGCTTGTACCTTGAACCTGAAGCCCATAGATACGCAGTCTCACTTTGCCTTAATGATTCAACAAAAGAATTTGTTGATATAGTAATGTATAAGAGTGAGAACCTAAAAAAAAATTGTATAATTGCCTTTTATAATGGATATTAATAAAACAATGGGTGTCCTGTCGTGAACATGAATAACACACAAGAATATACCATTCCGTTGTATATTTCACATGAACACTTGGTCAAGTTCGTCAAAGCTGGAAATTACACTTTTTCTTTCAACTATGCGACAGCTACTCATTGATTCATCTAATTTATATTCTTTCCCATACTCTAACAGCAGACCAAAGCGTTTTTGTTTTCACAATTTTAGTAGAGTCGCAATTTGTTAACAAAATGCCTTTTGTTTTCAATGTTATATGTCGGCTAGCATGCCTGCATTCCAATCACCTTACACAGCAGACACACTTACGTGAAATTAAGCTTGTTGGCCAGTTCACGCACAATGTTAATGCACAATCCCTCAAACTCGGTTCTGTTTCCAGAATGTGTTTTCATCGCAAACGGTGCAGCCTGTTGAAGATAAAGAGTTGCATGCTAGCTCATTTATTTAAAAAAAAAGTATATATGCAACTGTACAACAAAATGGTCATTTTTCTAAACAACAATTTCACGCAACAGACTGCACAGTTAAAGGTATTACCTGCTAGACTACATTATCCACGTCAGTCCCAAAGTTGTGGTTTCGATTCCTAGCTACGTCTTTCGGTTCAAGAGTGCATTTTCTCGGAGACTCCCGGGGGTCGTCGCTTGAGCTATGGAATTCGTGCTTTGTGCGACGCTTTCCGCAGGCCGTCCTGCTGAAAGAGATCGAGCCATTTGGATAAAACCCGGTGCAACAAAGTTGATTATCTCGACTTTTAAGACTTCTTTTTATCAATCCAAAGATGGCACTGACTTTGTCCGATTATGTCACGAAGCTATGCCCTAAAGTAACCGCGGTGGTGCAGTGACTTACACCTGCCTGTCGGCCTAATGATTATGAGTTCTAATTCGCACTGATGCGCTTTTTTAAAAACCAGGTCGAAATTGGTACTAAGAAATGCATTGAGATGCAAATCGACCAGCTTGATATTGACCATATCATTTATAGAGTGCCAGGTAGTCGATAATAAATGGGACTTGCACTATATGTCCGATAATCTTCAAGGGGTGTAAAAAGGTAGTTTAGTTTTTTTGTGTGTGTTTAAAGTAAAAAATAATTTTTGCTCTTTTCGTTTTCATTTCCCCCACATCAGCCGTACATTTGAACCGCAAGGTTCTTGCATGTCTGTGTGATGTACGAGTTCTTGTATGAGTTGTTACGAACAACTCGTAGTTGTTTAATGCATGTATGTGTCATATATTTATTCACTGCATGCCTGTGTGGTGTAGTTGTTTCTTGCATCCTTGTGTCATGTATTTATTCCTTTCATGTATGCGTGTGTAACTGTTTCTTGCATGTCTATTTGATGAGGTTTTTTCTTGCATGCCTGTTTGATTAACTGTTTCTAGCATGCCCGTGAAATGTTAATTTCTGTCGTGCCTGTGTCATGTAACTGTGTCTTGAAAATCCTCTTTTAATTTCCTCTGGATTTTCTCAACTATTATTTTAATAATGATTTCCATGTCCCACATTGTGACCAAGTCAGCCAGTATAGCCTACTTTCTTGCGTATTTCCAATAGTTGCCTATATTCCAGTGTCTTTAGAAACTCGCTCATTTGATCTTTTTTATGCCCAGGTCATTCTTTGCATCTTGATGAACACCACAGTTCAAAAGCTCCGGGTTATTTTAACATCTCGTTGCTTAGAGTGCATGATTGATCAGACTGCACGATCAGTTAGAGTGCATATATCGAGAGAGACAGACATAAAAAGGTCAAGTAAATTTCCCTTCATCACACCTTGAGGATTATCCAGTACATTGGTTCTAGCACCATGATTGTACAGACCAATCGGCAATCGATGAATGATGTGGTCAGTCTCATGTCAACTGACTTTACTTCCCATGACGTATCCAGGTACCGGTGTTAGGCTGGGCAAACATGGGAGTCCAGAATAATGTAGACAATGCTCTTAGTTGGGGATTCGAACACATGGTCACGGAGTCGGCAGTCAAGCATGCGCTACCGCGACTCCAAGGAACAATGTGGAGACCGATATATCATACGTATGCACAATACCGAGTCCAGGGTTCAAAATCAGCTGAGAACGATGTGCAAGCAGACCGCTTTGCGTTGATTTCAACGGTATGAGGAGTCGGTCGTTCAGAAAGCAATGGCAAATTACTGAACGTAACAATTGCCTTATAAATCACAAACAGCCAAAAAATTCCGGGGTTGATTGCGACGTCCTTAAAGGACACAAAGCGGTCTAAATAGCCTGTAGCTGAAGTCGAACTCTGAATGCCGGACTGAGAATAGCGTTCACTACAGATTAGTCATAGACGACGGGAAATGCCCAGTTGCTGAACAGTTTTAAGAAAAAGAAAGCATGTGATATTACACCTCTCTCTCTCTCTCTCTCTCTCTCTCTCTCTCTCTCTCTCTCTCTCTCTCTCTCTCTCTCTCTCTCTCTCTCTCTCTCTCTCTCTCTCTCACCCCCCCCCCCCCCACACGATCCTAGGGACGCCACAATAATGCAGTGGCTAGCTCGAACAGGTGGTCACGGGTTTGTACCTAACCTAGACTCCCAGAGACGACAAAATACGATGTGAATACCGATGTCCTGGGAGACAGGCAGATAAAGACCACATCACATATCTAAACAAATTCTTTTTCCTCTTCTTCCTCTTATCCTTCAGCCGTTTATCTCGGATTAGAGCATCCTCAACTCACTCTAAGCTATCCCACTGTTTTGTCATCTTCTGCAGCCCCCTGCAAGTCTTGGCAATATTATTGATCTGTATCTCACATTCTTTTCTCCTCCTGATTTTAGGTATCCCTCTATTTCTTTTGTCCTGTGCGCGCCAGAAGCCCGTCTTTCTAATTATATTATTAACAAGTTGTTTCAATGTATGTCCTATCCAGCGTCACCATACTTTCATCACCCCATGATTCATCGGAACATGTCTAGTTCTATACTAAAACTGTGCATTAGTCATCATCATCGTCGTCATCATTATGATCACCATCATCATCATTATCATCATCATCATCATCATCATCATCATCATCATCATCATCATCATCATCATCATCATCATCATCATCATCATCATCATCATCATCATCATCATCATCAACATCATCATTCTCCACTTTTGCTGTCAAGCATCGTAGGAAGGATTAGTTGGCGTTCCAGCGCCTGATGCGTGGCACTGGATAGTGTCATTCCGTGTGATTGTACACTGTCTGTGATGTCGTCAATCCATTTTCTTCTAGGGCGTCCTCTTGCTCTCGGAGCAGATCTACTTTGATACAGAACCATTGCTAGTAGTTGATGGTGTTGCATTCTAGTGAGATGGCCAAACCATTTGATATTCTGTCTTTCAATTTATGTAGCATAAGGTGTTGATCCCACAATCTGTCTTATAACATGCACATTAGTGATTCTGTTACAACATTGTTTCATTCTTTTCTATACAGGCATAATTTAATAGTTTATTAGTAGTAGTTTTGGTCGTCCTGTATAACTGAGATCCATACAGCAATGCTGGTTTAACGTTAGAGTTGAATACTCGACTGTTAGTACCAGTTTTAATGTCTTTTAACTTTCATTACTGTCTATAGAACCTTGCAGTGTAGCACAGGGTAGTTAATTTTCCTTCGTTCGTTTGCTTGAAATTTGTCTATAACTGCAATGTTGTCTCTTGTTTGAATGTAACTGTCTCCTTTTAAGTACACTCAGTGGGCATTAGAGTTCTTCCACTGTTGTTTTCAAGATCCAGAAGGTTGTTTTGCCTAGATATGTCGTATACGGGCAGTCTTGGAAAGGGAGTTAATTTCATTTGACTTCCACACATTTCCTAGCCAAATGGAAGCTTCTCTTGCCTGTTGTATTCTAATTTTAATATCTCTTTCTTGTACTCACCTTTGTCTATCTACATCGCTATCTACGTTGGCGAGTGATTCCACTCTGTGAAGTGAGGTTTCATCTAGGACAGATCGGATTCCCATTCGCTTTAGTGCCGATTGTTGTATACACATTAAGGGGATGACACCATACTCTCAACACACATTAAAATGTTTAATAAGTTTAGTTATTTTAACAGTTACTAACTCATAATTGTTATTTATAGCATGTACGGTTCTGATATTGACGAATAAGATCCTCGTTAAAAGTGCGGAGTTTGCGCAGAGTTCAAAAACCTCCATGTGATATCTCTAAGAGGAGACTGGAGCACGTCTGAAGCTACCCAACTATGCAGTGAAGGTGAGCTTCTAGAAACCAAGCTAAACAAAAGAAACCATGTCGTTAGATAACGATATTACCTCCACAACGCCAATCAGCAATTTTCTGCCTGCAAAGTCATTGAAAGCGTTGGTGAACACTCTGTCTTGGGACTTGATTCCGTGGCTAGGCGACCACGACCCTACCACAACATGGCCTTCTGAAGCCGTGTCATCACTGCTGCAAAACTCATAGCCATAACTGGATACTTTGCCATTAGAGGACCCGAAGACAACATTGCCTCGATTTGTGGGTACCTCCAGCTGAAAGAGAAACACATGTTGATAAATTCTGTCAGTCTTCTGTTAAACTGAAAATATGGTCTTTGGCCGACACTACCGCTGGCATATGAACTGTTTATATATATATATATATTCTAGTAAAAAAGTAAAGGGCCCGTTTATACGCTGTAACGCGCATTAGACATATGGCGTGTGTATTGTTGCGCACGCAAAAATCCCTTGGCAGTTGGAAATCGAAAAAGAGTAGCCTAACGGCGCTGCCCGGCAAAATTTTGAGTTAAAAATCTACCCAAAGTATTCAGGATCCTCGCCGGTGCGACAGAGTTCGTGCACTGAGCTGAGTTTCTCCAGACTCAGGTTTGAGTTAGGAGGAGAACGGAGCACATATGGTTACACCCGTGTGCCGTGATGTTGATCCATTGACTAAACTAAACAAAGCTAAACTAGACATATGATCCATATTAGACTAGATCCATATTTGTCAGACCTTCCGGCATAAGACAAGTGAATGCTCAGTCTCACTTCGACCGCCTTTACTTCCTAAGACATTTCCTGGTAGCCATTTTATCTTGGTTTGACCTTGGATCCCAGATCAATTTAAAAAATCTGCACCGATACAAATTCGATCCCATGACCCACTGTACCGTCAGCGTTTAGCCACCACGCTATCGCGGCTCCCTGACATATTCTAGCTCACGGCGTACTGAGGCAGAGTAGTTCGACATTCGATAGTTGATGTGGTGAATACCACCCTAGTGCATTGATTACCCGGAACATTTCCTTGCTCGACTCTCTAAGAAGCTAAAGTAATAATGATAAATTAATTATTGTTAGTTAAAGTTGAGCGGATTCGAATAAAAAAAAATGATATCGACTGACAGGTCGACCCTGCCTAAAAGTGGTATCAAGAAATGTCTTGGAAAATAAAGGCGGTCGCGCGATACTGACCTAAATCACACAGCGAGTGCCGATTGGTCTATACAAATATGTACCCAGCACCATAAGTCCAATGCGCCTTTAGATGTCTAAAAGAGTCCTTTGCTTTATTGTACTTTACTATACCACACCTTACCTTACTTTAAATTTAATTAATTTCATTCTGGTTTGTCTTGGAAATTTTCAGGCTGATACGCATGTTCCGCCGTCTCCGTGGCAAATAGCTTACGGACGCAATTCGTAAGCCCGCTTACACCGCGTTCGAAACACAACTGCGACCGATTGGGCAGCAGACCGCGATGCAATTGGCTTTAACTAGTTGGTAACAGGAGTTAAATGGCTAACAAGACTTTTCAATATAGCATGGGAAGAAAGAAAAGTCCCAGATGATTTGCAACAGGCAATAATAGTACCAATATGGAAAAAGAAAGGCAATATGAGAGAGTGTGAAACATACAACATACAACACTCCTGAGCCATGTAGGGAGAATGTACGCAAAACTATTGGAACAAAGAGCTAGACTCATAGTTGAACAACAGTTAAGCAAAGTACAATTCTGTTTTCGGAAAGGTAAAAGTTGCAATGATGCACTATTTACACTTAGACAAATATGTGGAAAAAAAACTATCGAATATAGTGACCAGCAGAATATTGTGTTTGTAGATAAGGAAAAGGCTTTCGATAGAGTAGACAGATACAAATTATTGACCACCCTTGAATACTATGGGATACAAGGGCAATTGCTAGAAAACATCATAGCCATGTACCACTCGAGCCGAAGTGCAGTTAGAACACACAAAGGAATAGCCGATATCTTCACAGTCAATAGAGGAGTGAGGCAGGGATGTGTGCTCTCTCCTCTGCTATTTAATATCTACATGGACAGAATATCCAAAGAAGCAAGTATTGACAGAACAGATTCAGAAAATTTAGAACTCTTTACTCCAGATGAAACAACTGATCCACAGGAAATAAATGAACTTCTATTTGCAGACGCCGGTCTCTCTGGCTGTGGGGCTACAATACTTTCTCTCTGTAATCCCGTTTATTACGCAGAGTCTCGTAGCGGAGCGAGAGCTGAGGCGGTTCGACCCCCGCTCGTGACTTGCGGGATACTGAGCCGGCCGCTCAGAAAGCAATGGCAAACTACTGAGCGTAATCTTGCCAAGAGATCAACATACAGCTGAAAGATGCTGGTGTTGACAGCTAAGTCCTGTAAAAAGGATATGCTAAAAAAAAAAAAAAAAAAATTGCAGACGATCAGTGCCTGTTTTACGGCGATGAGGGCAGACTACAACATCTTATTAATAATCTGAGTTCAACCTGCAGCAGGTACAATATGAGTATAAACACAGCCAAAACCGAAGTAATGCAAGTTAGCAGATCGCCGGACCCATTAAGTATACATATAAATAGCACAACTCTGAAACAAGTTAAAGAATTCAGATATCTTGGAAGTATGATCACAGAAGATGGCAGATTGGACAGAGAAATCGAAATCAGATGTCAAAAAGCTAGTGCACTTACATATCAACTATCACCCTTACTGAAACATCCAAATGTACATATGTTCGCAAAACGACAAATAATAAACAGCATATTCATACCAACCATATGCTACCAATCTCAAACCTAGATTTTATCCAAATCACACCTTCGCAAAATCAACACCTGCGAGATGAGATGCCTGAGGAGAGCTGCCAACTTAACAATCCGAGACCGAGTAAGTAAAGCTGTTATCAGACAGACAGTGGGATTAACACCTGTGCCACATTTATTGAAAGACAGAAGAAGATCAAGTGGTTTGGCCATGTCGTTAGAATGCAACACCAACAACTACCATCACTGGTCTTACATCTAAGCTCATCTGCGACAAGACTAAGAGGACGTCCAAGAAGAAAATGGATTGACGTCACCAAAGACACTGTACAATCACACGGAAAGTCACTATCTAGTGCCGCCCACGGGGCGCTGGAACATAAATTATTCCTCCCCACGCCACTTGACGGCAGAAGTGGAAGATGATGATGATGATGATGATGATGATGATGATGATGGTATGGGAGCCGGTCGTTCAGAAAGCAATGGTAAACTACACAACGTAAACTTGCCAAGACATCAACAATAGCAGTAAAATGTGGTGTTGACAGCGATGTCCTGTAAAAAGGATATGAAAAAAAGCATGTTCCACTTTATCACATGGCTTTGTGGGTATTATAATGAAAAGATCAGAAACTATGCAAACTTATCAGCAGAAACATGGATCTTCAGTATACCCATGTGAGAAACACGGGCATAATGTTTAAGCTTTGCACTAAGGACAACTTATATACACAATGTATTGTGAATTCAATATTTCACAGTGAAATACGTGATCATGTATTAACAATATATATATATATATATATATATATATATATATATATATATATATATATATATATATATATATATATATATATATATATATATATATATATATATATATATATATATATATATATATATATATATACTAGCTGACCCGGCCCGGCTTCGCCCAGACCCTGGTGGGGAGCATCTCATTTAATTCATATAAGTAGTCATATAAGTTCTCGTTCCCGTTACCGACAATCTGTCTGTCTGTCTGTCTATCTGTCTGTCTGTCTGTCTGTCTGTCTGTCTGTCTGTCTGTCTGTCTGTCTGACCCGGCCCGGCTTCGCCCAGACCCTGATGGGGAGCATCTCATTTAATTCATATAAGTAGTCATATAAGTTCCCGTTCCCGACTATCTATTCGGCTGTCTGTCTGACCCGGCCCGGCATCGCCCACTCCTGGTGGGGAGCATCTCATTTAATTCATATAAGTAGTCATATAAGTTCCCGTTCCCGACTGTCTGTCTGTCTGTCTGTCTGTCTGTCTGTCTGTCTGTCTGTCTGTCTGTCTGTCTGTCTGTCTGTCTGTCTATCTATCTGTCTGTCTGTCTGACCCGGCCCAGCCCATGGTGGAGAGCATCTCATTTAAATCATATAAGTAGTCATATAAGATCCGTTCCGACTATCTGTCTGTCTGTCTGTCCTTGGGTAAATGGAGGAGGGAGGAGGAAGAGGGAGGTGGAGGGAGGAGGAGGGATTAGGAAGAGGAGGGAGGAGTAGGGTGGAGGAGGAGGGGGAGGAGGAGGGAGGAGGAAGAGGGAGAAGGAGGGAGGAGGAGAAACGCAGGAGGAGGAGGGAGGAGGAGGAGAGGGAGGAGGAGGGAGAGGGAGGAGGAGGGAGGAGGAGAGAGTAAGGGGGGAGGG
>JACEFZ010019946.1:0-60731 GCA_014155875.1 Cepaea nemoralis | reverse complement strand
CTGATTAAGAAGGAGAATGAAGAGATCCTACAAACCATTAAATCAGAGCGAGAACTACAGAAAGCTGAAATGGAAATACTCCGAAACAAAACCACAGAAGCCGAACAAGAAACTACAGAGATATCGCAGGATGAAAACCAAGAAACCGAGCCGGAATCATAAGCAAAACCCAGCAGCCCAACCACGACGCCAGAATCACTCAAAGGGAAGCCAATATCCCACCAGATATCAGAAGAAAATCGAGATGAACACCCTGACGTCGGCATAGAGGACGTCCCGAAGACAGAAGCAGAAATAATGTTGTCCGAGAGAAAGAGGCACTACGAACTCACGTGCGAGGAATACAGAAAGCGCATGGAGGAAAAAAAAGGAGAAGTACAAGAAACTCTACGGGGAACCAGTGCCCTGCTATAAAGACACAATAATGCTTCCATATATGAAATTCGCAGATGAATACGCATTGGATTACTACATTGAAGACGGAGAAATCATCCCATGGTTGAGCACGGAGGAAGCAAGCAAACGACAGCAAGAACTCAAACGTGGGAAGCGGACTGAAAGAAAGCGCAAGGAGGCATCTCACATCGAAAGGCTTCTACAGTTACTTCACAATTGAGAAGATAAAAATACAAAATAATAAGTCCTTTTAAGGACTGCAACCAGTCAAGCTAGGAGCCTGCGCCAACAAAGAAAACAACAAGAGGAAACATGCACAAAGGACAGCCGCCGACCGATCCCCCCAGTTTACGAAGCATGGAGTGAGATAACGAAAAGTCCTTATAAGGACTGCAGCCAGTGCAGCCAGTCAAGCCAGACAAACCAGAAGCCTACACCAACAAAGAAATCCACAAGAACAGACGAACACAACAGATAGCCGCCGACCTAACCCCCAGCTGACGTCACAGACACAAACGATACATAAACAGTCCGAGATAGGACTCACAAGACAAGAATTAGGGTGAATAAACCCACAAAAACCACGGACCTCAACAATAACCACACCTGATGAAGCAGGTTAGACGAGGCCGAATTTGGAAATTTTGTTTTTGAAAATTGGAATTGGAATTGGACTTGGACAACCAGAAGAGAACCCTTTGACCCAATTGAAATAGTTAACAACGAAAGTGGAGAACCAATAAGTGAACAAAAACAAATTCTAAAAAGATGGAAACAGTACTTCGAACAACTTCTCAACATTCCATCAGATGTCACAGGAATTGAAGAAACCGACACAGATGCCACCGAAGAACTAGATCCTGACATACTGAAAGAAGAAATTATAGAAGCCGTTAGATTAGCCCCATTGAACAAATCACCAGGACAAGATGAAATACCAAATGAACGAAATAAAGCAGCAAGAGAAGTAGGAACAGCATGGCTACATAGACTATTCAACCACATTTGGGTAGAACAACAGACACCACGAGACTGGGGAAGCGCCATAATTATCCCAATTTGAAAAAAACATAGGCAGCAAAAGAGACTGCACACAATACAAAGGCATTTCACTGTTGCATAATTCTTGAAAGATGATTAAGAACTATAATAGAACCCCAGCTAAGCTAAACACAACTTGGAGTTAGGAAAAACAAAGGATGCACAGATGCCATTTTTGCTCTTAGACAACATATAAAAAAATCACTCGAATTCAATGAAACACTTTATTTAGCCTTTGTCGTCCAAGAAAAGACATTTGATAGAGTAGATATAAACAAGCTGTGGGAAATCCTTAAACAATATGGAGTGAGTACTCATCTAACGAACCTATGTAGAAGCTTATACAACAACAGTGAATGCATAGTGAGAGCAACTGGAGGATACTCAGAACCCTTCACCATAAGATCCGGAGTACGACAAGGTTGTGTCCTGTCCCCTCGCGTGTTTATAACATATATAAAAAACATATGTAAAGAAACCAGCCAAACAGAGAACGCAAGAACACCACATGACGAGAACATAGAAGAAGAACCATCTGCAAATCTAACCATTAGAGACCTCCTTTTTGAGGACGACCAAGTACTAATATCAAAATTAGAAGCTGAATTACAAGACCACAAGAATAGTCTAATCGAAATGTGTAGGGAACATAACATGAAAATTAGCACATGTAAAACAGAGGTACTGAATATAATTAAAGAAGAAAAAGCAACAACGATTCACCTAAACGAATATCCCTTTAATCAAGTAAAGAGTTTCAAGTACCTAAGAAGTATAATATCATCAAATGGCAAATCAGAAGACGAGATCGATAATAGATGCAATAAGGCACACCAACTCATTGGACACATGGCACCAATACTAAAGAACAAACATGTATCAATAACTACTAAGAAAACACTTAACAACACAATATTTCTACCAACTCCATGTTACCAATGCCAAACCTAGACAATGACAGAAAAGAGAAAAGAAAAATAACAACAACAGAAATGAGATTCCTGAGAAGGATACTCTATGTATCAAGAAGAGATAAGATCAGAAATGAAGAAATCAGAACTAAAGTAGGGGTGTTAGCTGCACTAGATTTTATTAGAAAGCAGCAAGTCAAATGCTTTGGCCATGCAAGTAGGTTACCAACTAACAGTATACCACAACAAGCAATGATGTACAGGCCAGAGGGAAACAGAGGAAGAGGCCGACCACGGAAACGATGGACGCATGGAATAACAGAGTCCGTGGGAATATCGATACATGAAGCCTATAAGCGGGCACTCTCCCGCTGTTTATACTTCACCTCGACACCGCAAGGTACAAGAGGAACATGATGAGATGAGATGAGACACACGCACTCTCTCTCTCTCTCTCTCTCTCACTCCACGCACACACACACACATATATATATATATATATATATATATATATATATATATATATATATATATATATATATATATATATATATATATATCCATCATGTGCCATGCCGGTAAGCGTGGGCGGTCATGTTCTGCCATCTCACTCGATCACCAGAGTCATGGATCAGCTCCGTGTTTCTGTCTGGCTTAGGGATGTGTAGGTGAGTAAGGGATGTGCATGTGTCGGGGTGGGATGCGTGAGTGGGTGGAGGATAAGTGTGGGTAGGGGTATTGTGATCGAGAGATGTTTGGTTGGGGGTGGGTGGGGGTGTGTGCGTGCGTAGTGGAGGATGTGTGCGTGAGTGAGTGTGTGTTGGTGGACGGGTAGGGAATGCGTGTGTGGGTGGGAAGAGGTGTGTGGTGTGTTGGTTAGGGATATTGTGTGGGTGAGGTATGTGTGTGTGGATGGGGGATTTTTGTGGTGTGTGGGTGGGGGTTTGTGGGGTGAAAGGGTAAAGGTATCTGTGTGGGTGTGGGTGGGAATATTGTGTGGTATGTGGGTTGGGGATATGTGTGTGGTGTGTAGGTGGGGATGTGTGGTGGTATGTGGGTGTGGGATGTGTTGGTGAGGGATATGTGTGTGTGCGGTGCGTGGGTTGGGAATATTGCGTGGTAGGGGATGTATGTGATGTGCGGGTGGGGGATTGTGTAGTGGGGGATTGGGTTAAGGCATGTATGGGTGGGTGGTGGGGTGTGTGTGTGAGTGGATTGGGGATATATGGGTAGTTAGGGAGATGTGTGTGTGTGTGGGGGGGGGGAGGGGGAGATTGTGTGCGTGGGTGGGAAATATGTGGTCAATGGAGATGTGGCTGGGGGATGGGTGGTTTGAGGTGTGGATGGGGAGAGGATGTGTGGGTTAGGATGTGTATGTGGGTGGGCGTGGGATATGTGGGTTGGTGGGGGAATGTTTGTGGGTGGCGAGTGTGTTTTGGTTGGGGGAACAGGTGAGAGGAGTGTGGGTGGGGGATGTGCGGGAGTGGGATGGGTCGGTTGGTGGGGTATGTATGTGTCCCTTGGTGTGCGTGTGTGTGGGTGGGGTGATGTATAGGTACGTGGGAGATGGGCCTCATAACATGGTAATTTGCCTTGTTTATGTTTACAACATTCATTTCACAATGTTTATTTTTCTTCCTATGTAAATGTATAATGCTCTTGATGAACGAAAGACGAGTGATTGAAAGGGCCGAATGTAAGACGGGCCTGCGCGCCCAATTTGTGACCGTAATAAAGTTGATTTGATTTGATTTGATTTGTCTCGACCATGCCACAAGGCCAAGCCATCCAGGTACTTGCTTCTAGGTCTTCCCCTTGGTCTGTTCCCCTCGATCTTACCAGTTGTCACCAAATTCTCCAATCCATTTCTTCTCATAACATGCCCAAAGAATTTTGACTGTCTACGTCTAATTTCTCTAATCAATTTACGATCTTCATTTGTTTCTTGAAGGACTTGTTCATTGGTCTTTCTGGCTGTCCATGGTATTCTTTACATTTTCCTCAGAAACCACATCTCCACAGCCATCAGATGTTTTTCAGCCTGACTGCTCATTGTCCACGCTTCACATCCATATAAAAGTACAGGTTCTATGTAGCATCTCAACATTCTTTCAATTGACATCTTTTTATTGGTCAATATGTTTTTCATCTTGCTAAAGGCTACTTTTGCCATGGCGATTCTTGTTCTAATCTCTTCAAGGCATCTCCCATCAGATGTTATTACTGTTCCGAGATAATTGTACCTACTCACTTGTTGAAGAATATTCCCATTTACTTGTATATTACATTGTGGTATTACGTCCTTCCTAGTGACGACCATAATCTGTGTCTTTTTACAATTTAATTCTAACCCTAGTTGTTCACTGTGTGTAACAATCGCATCTACTAAATTTTGCAGGTCCTGTTCATTGTCTGCAATCAAGACTGTATCATCTGCATATCTAATGTTATTGATGCATCGTCCCCCAATGTTGATTCTTTCCATATCTTCAATATTTCTGAAAATACTTTCACTGTACAGGGAAAACAGATCTGGAGACATTACACATCCCTGTCTCACACCCCTTTTAATAGGCTGATATTGGCTTACTTCATTATCAACTCTTATGGCAGCTTGTTGTTTCCAATATATGTTTTTTACAAGTCTAAGATCTTTTCCATCAATTTGTAGATCTTCAAGCATCCTTATCAAGTTGACATGTCTCACTTTATCAAAAGCCTTTGTGTAGTCAATAAAGCAAAGGTGTAGATCTTTGTTTACTTCTATAGAACGTTCGATTATGGTTCTCAGTATATACACAGCATTTACTGTACCCTTGCCTTCCACAAACCCACATTGTTCTTCTCCTATTTCAGGTTGTATTTTCCTTCTAACTCTTTGCATGATAATTCTTAGCAAAATCTTTGTGATGTGACTCATTATACTAATTGTTCGATGTTGATCACATTCCAAGGCTCCCGATTTCTTTGGGATTGCAATAAATACAGAATTACAAAACTCCTGAGGTATATTTCCAGTATATATATTTATATTGAAGAGTACCAAAGTCTATAACAACGATTGCTTTGAAAAGGTTAAAGAACGTACAACTTTATATCAAAATTTGAAAAGTGGCAAACATGATTCTTTGGCCATGTAATGAGAAGAGAAACATTGGGGACTGAGTCGGTTTTAACGAGGAATGTGAGTGTGGCATGTTAGAAGAAGACAGAGGTCCCAATTAGAAGTGGTCTCTGTAAATATATCTTGTATAACAGATAGACAAGATACAGGAAATCATTTGGCAACGTTGTCTAGAGGCATTTCAAATTAAATTGAAAAATCATTTCCGCTTAGCCCTCTTGAGAAACCAGATTTCCTGGCTCAGAACCCCCACTGTGAGATTCCTAGATCTAGGATCAAGTAACTACACAGAACATGTATAAAAGAAGAAAAAGGTCCCCTCAAAGGCCATAAGGAGATCTGGACTATTCGCCCCTGTACAACCGAGGAATTTGTTCTCTCACCATAATGTTGTCAGTGAGCTTTCAGTCCGCCACCTTAGATTTCCCCTTATTGTATGTGTCAAAGTGACATATGTCAGTTGTACCATTAGACATTAGGACTTTAGGACTCAACATTAGTGAACATAAACATCAACATTAAGTGTACTTAAGATCTGTTTAACAAGATATCTACATGACAGGTTCTTGACAAAAGTTGGGCATACACCAACAATTGAACAAGACATACATCATGAGAGATACTGGACAACATCTTTACTCAACCTTCACATTTCACTGACATCAACAACAGTTGAACAAGACAGTTGAACGAGACAAATTCCATCCATCCATCATGTGCCATGCCGATAAGCGTGGGAGGGGGGGGGGGTGTCATGTTCCGCCATATTACTCGATCACCAGAGTCGTGGATCAGCTCCGTGTTCCTGTCTCGACCATGCCACGTGGCCAAGCCATCCACTCGGTCTTCCCCTTGGTCTCATCCCTTCGATCTTGCCAGTCGTCACCAAGTTCTCTAAATCATTTCTTCTCATAACATGTCCAAAAAATGTTGACTGTCTAAGTCTAATGACTCTAATCCAGTGTTTCCCAACCTTTTTTGTACCATGCCCCACTTTCTAAAATTCATATCGCCCCCATCCCCCCGCCCCATGCCCCCCCCCCCCTTCAACATATACATTATTTTTAATATTCAAAAATTGAAATGTTCACTAAAGAAACTTAAATGATAGGTTTTAGGAAGAAATCACTAGGTAATTATTGAGCAAACACAGTAAGTAAATTTTCAAAACATATAATGGAGAACTGAAATTCAAGTACAAAATAATTTTAATGAAAGATTTTTCTATATTATTTTAATTATTAGTAATTATTTATTATTTAAATTTAGTGAGATCCTTGCGCTTGATGCTTGCTGCAAAGAGATCTTATGTCAGGTTCCAGTTTAGTTAACTTCATTCTCAAGTCTCCCCGTTTTGTTATATTCAGCCGATTTCTTCCATTTTCGAATTGCCCCCCTTAACAGTCAAATTGCCCCCCTGTGGGGCGTGGGCCCCAACTTGGGAAACACTGCTCTAATCAGTTTATGATCTTCATTTGTTTCTTGAAGGACTTGCTCATTGGTTTTTCTGTCTGTCCATGAAATTCTTTGCATTTTCCTCAGAAACCACATTTCCACAGCCATCAACTGTTTTTGTGTTTTGTTTCAGGGTGACTGCTTATTGTCCACGCTTCACATCCATACAAAAGTATAGGTTCTATGTAGCACTTCAACACTCTTTTTCTCGTTTCAATCTTTTTATTGGTTAGTATGTTTTTCATCTTGCAAAAGGCTACCTTCGCAATGGCAATTCATGTTCTAATCTCTTCAAGGCATCTCCCATCAGATGCTATGACTGTGCCAAGATAGTTGTACCGATTCACTTGTTTATTAAGAATATGCCCATTTACTCGCGGTATTTCCTTCTTCCCAGTGACGAACATAATGTGTGTCGTCTTAATATTCAATTCTAATCCTGTTGATAATACATATTTTTTTGCCTCTCACCTTTTCTGACATAGATAATTGTAGAGTTAGAGGATTCGGCAGTTGAGAATACATATATAGATAGAGAGACATATAGAAATAAAGAGACTAAGGCGCAGCAGAGAGAAATAGAGAGACAGATACATTGATAAAAGGCAATACAAAAGCAGACATAGAAGTATAATCAAACAGAGTCAAAGGCGATCAGGAGAATGTGAATATAATACAGACCTACACAGACACCGAGTAAGGACTAATGAGCAACATATAGATGGTCATATAAAGACAGAGAGAACTATATAGAAAGGGAGGGTGATGATCTACAAAAACTAAATGAAAACTATAAGTGGATACGTGAACTAGTAGAGCAAACGGAGACTTTGATTTCCTCAATTAGTAAGATATAAAGTAAGATATATTATATGTAATGCAATACATGTACAATCATGATGATATACAGCACGAGTCAAGCAACTAACACATGTGTTTATGATTTATACCCAGAACTGTCGCAGAATCTGGCCGAGTTTTACTGTGTCTGGAACGGCAACTTCAGTGATAGGGAGCAGGTGGAGAAAGATGGTAGCAGTCGCACCCCGATCGATGGAATAGTCCAGCCTGTATTCGCACCTGCACTGTCGAAGGTAAGTCTATTCACACTGAACGCCTACATTACCAACCACATAAAATATTACCAAACACAGATCTCCATTCATAGCTACCAATACACAACTCTCAGTGTAGCAAGATGTGTGTGGATGGCGGCTATCCTACTCCTATAAGTATATCAATTATGATTCTAGCTGTCCTTTGATGATGACTCTGCTGTCCACTATGTGTCTCTAGAAGATAGGGAACTCCTTTAAATCATAACTAAGCTAACTACAGAAAAGTGCCAACGTGTGGTTAAAGTGAACTGTATAACTGACGATGTTAAGAGACACCTTGTCTGAAACTGAACACTTCACGTATGTTAACAAAGAACTGTCTTTTTGTAGACAGAGGTGGTTCAGAGGGAAGTCCCAGCTGGCTAGATGATCATTGAGCCAGGAATTATACGTGATCGTCCGCAGTCAATGCAATGTCCAAATGATCACCACAGACACCTTGACCTGGTATGGTTGGTCATCCACTGGTACTGTCTATAGGACTTAGGACCTCATGTCACTCAAGTTGGACGATACATTTAGATCTTTGATTGCTTGTTGGCCTCCTTCTTGATATGTGGTAAAGTATAGCTGGTTGTCACTTTGTGATTGTGATTGGGAACATACTATACTTGGCTAGACTGCTTGACTAGGGCTTGATGATACACAAACAACCGATGTCCTGTTTGATGTCATTGAAATACTTCTGGGACATTCCCAGCAATTCGCACAGGATGAAGCAGTGATAGTTGACTTTAGACAGACTAGTGTTTTACCAGCGCCTGTTCCCTACACTAACTTGCATTGCATTGCTTTGAAATAGGCTTGAAATATATTGGTATTTCTTCAGCCTTGCAACAGATTTGGATTATACTTGGCTAACCCTAAATTAGAAGAGTACATGCAAGTATAATAAATGAGACTTTTCATCTGAGCAACGACTGGATCAGCATATAGCATAGGACCGACCTTCACCTCCTGATCATGCTCGCAACTCGTTGTAATGAAATCTAGATTAATCTAAACCTGTCCAGCCGGTCATGTTCCCTTCGGAGAGTGAGATCTAGAGACCCTATTCCAGAATGTGGATGATTAATGGGAAATGTTGAAGAATTCAATCAGTTTGGCTGCAAAAACAACTATTCCAAAATTAAAGACGGTCGGTCGTAAGAAATGGATGACTGAAGAAATTTTACACCTATTGAAAACAAGAAGACTCATCAAAAATTATTCTGCGAAATATGAAGAAATTCAAAGACAAGTAAGAATATTATGTAAGGAGGCAAAAGAAGCGTGGCTTGAGGAAAAGTGCTTAGAAATTGAAAAACAACACAACAGTCAAAATACCAAATTAGTGCACAAAAGAATTCAGCAATTTACTAATAAAAGAACAAGTACATCAACATCATCTTTCTAATTACGAATTGAAGGTCGTCCACGAGTTTGTGTATTTAGGGTCGACAATATCAGATAATCTTTCTTTAGAGACAGAAATCGACAGACGCATTGGAAAGGCAGCCACTACATTTTCTAGGCTAGCTAAAAGAGTTTGGGAGAATAATATTAATAGACTAACAGAGCGTACAAAAGTTCAACTATATAAAGCTTGTGTTGTTAGCACACTACTCTATGGGTCTGAATCCTAGACCCTGAACTCAAGACAGGAAAGAAAGTTGAATTCCTTCCATATGAGATGTCTGAGACGTATCCTGGGCATAACATGGAAAGACCACATAACAAACAAACATGTGCTTGAAAGAGCAGATATTACCACAGTACACACCCTCCTCAAGCAGAGACGACTCCGGAGGCTGGGCCACGTATCTCGAATGCAGGATGAACGTATTCCCAAAGATTTCCTATACGGAGAACTAGCCACAGGAAAGAGGCCAACCGGAAGACCCCAAATGCGATATAGGGATGTGTGTAAACAAGATATGACACCCTTGGAATAGATCCAGACACGTGGGAAAGAGTTGCAACAGACAGATGCTCCTGGAGAAAAGATGTACGAAACGGACTGGTGCTCTTTGAGCGCAATCTGATCCAACAAACTGAGGATAGGCGGCACAGGCTTAAAACGCAGTCACTTACTGGGGACATGCCTCGTATTACAGATGCGGAAACTGTAACAGGGATTGTCACTCTCGCATTGGACTATACAGTCACCAGCGGTGCTGCCAGGCACCTCCCAAGCGGCACAACTATATAGTCCTTCAGGACTGAAAGAGGCCTACTACTACTATAACTACTACTACTACTACTACTACTACTACTACTACTACTACTACTACTACTACTACTACTACTACTACTACTACTACTACTACTACTACTACTACTACTACTACATCAATAGGCTGTCTAAAATCTAAAGATGGCAAAATCATAATAGAAAAAGATCAGATTATACATGAACCGATTATATGAAAACCCTTTATGAGGATAACAGAGAGCAACAGTATGATATTAGATTTAATAATGAAGGACCGCCAATTTTCAAAATAAATAAATAAATGTTTTCATATCCTTTACAGGAAATCGCTGTCAACATCAGCATCTTTCAGCTGATTGTTGATTTCCTGGCAAGATTACGCTCAGTAGTTTGCCATTGCTTTCTGAGCAGTACCACAATGTAATATACAAGTAAATGGGAATATTCTTCAACAAGTGAATCGGTACAATTATCTCGGAACAGTCATAACATCTGATGGGAGATGCCTTGAAGAGATTAGAACAAGAATCGCCATGGCGAAAGTAGCCTTTAGCAAGATGAAAAACATTCTGACCAATACAATGATGTCAACTGAAACGAGAAAAAGAGTTTTGAGGAGCGACCGAACGAACAAACTTTATTTTTAAAGGGTTAAGAATTGGGCACGCAGGCCCGTCTAACATTCTGCCCTTCTATCACTCTTTTTCATACATTATTTCATTCACACATCATTCAAGGCTATCAGAGAACAGCAACAATATAAAAGATATGCATTATAAAGGCATGGGCAAAATGCTAACATCAATACTATACGACTTAGTAATATTAGCTAATGGTGTGACACTTGTTATTAGCCATGTGGAATATACTGGCCTACCAAAATGGGACTGTCTGTTATACAACTGTTTTGTTATTATTATTATTTGTATTATTAAGGGGGAAGATAATCCGTATTGAGATAGTGTTCGAATAATTTGCGATTATATGTATAGAGATACATAGAGGAGATACATAGGGCCTGTTCTTTTGTATAGATGTGAAACTTGGACAATGAGCAGTCAAGCTGAAAAACATCTGATGGCTGCAGAAATTGGTTTATGAAGAAAATGCAAAGAATAACATGGACAGACAGAAAAACCAATTACCAAGTACTACAGGAGACAAATGGAAATCGTAAATTGATTAGAGAAATTACGCGTAGCCAGTCAAATTTTTTGGACATGTTATGAGAAGAAATGGATTGGAGAACTTAGTGACAACTGGCAAGATCGAAGGGAACAGACCAAGAGGAAGGCCGAGAGGAATATGCCTGGATGGCTTAACCACATGGCATGGACGAGACAGGAACACTAGCTGATCCACGACTCTGGTGATCGAGTGAAATGGCGAGTCATGACTGCCGACGCTTTCCGACATGGCACATGATTGATTGAATATACAAGTAAATGGGCATATTCTTAAACAGGTGAATCGGCACAGCTATCTCGGAACAGTTATAGCATCTGATGGGAGATGCCTTGAAGAGATTAGAACAAGAATTGCCATGGCGAAGGTAGCTTTTTTGCAAAATGAAAAACATACTGACCAATAAAACGATATCAATTGAAACGAGAAAAAGAGTGATGAAGTGCTACATAGAACCTGTACTTTTATATGGATGTGAAGCGTGGACAATGAGCAACAACGATATTGCATACAGCTAAAACTACTATGGAGAAGGATATACAGGTTAATGAGGAACAATTGGAGGTGGTGGAAAATTTTGAATATCTTGGGTCATTGATTGCCAACAACAGGTGACACAATGAAAGAAATTAAACGACGACTATCAATTGCTCTTCAAAGATTAAAACAGATGAATAAATTATGGAATGGGACAGACAGAACTATAAAGATTAGATTTTAAGAGCATGCATCTTTCCCATTGCAACATACGCCTGTGAGACCTGGACAATCGCTAAACAAGCTGAACAGCACATAAATGCCTTTGAATATAAATGTTTAAGAGAAGTTCTAAGAATATCTTTGGTAAAGAAAATAACAAATGCATCCATACATCAAGAGCTGAATACTGGAGACGATTGGCTATTAAAGACGATAAAACAAAGAAAATTGAAATATTTTGGTCACTTGAAACGTCACGAAAGTTTGGAGAGAACAATAATGGAGGAGTATATACCAGGGAAGAGAGGAAAAGGAAGGCCAAAGAGAAGATGGGTGCAGGATGTGGCGGATGATCTCCAGATGGGTGTGTCGGACGCGGGTCATCTTGCTTATGATCGAGATGTTTTCCGGAAGGTTGTTCTGGGAGCGAAGTTCTGCACAGAACATGCTACTGAATGAATTAATATTAACAATATATATCATGGTGTTTGCTCATGAGTGTGAATAAGAGAGAGAGAGAGAGAGAGAGAGAGAGAGAGAGAGAGAGAGAGAGAGAGAGAGAGAGAGAGAGAGACAGAGACAGAGACAGAGACAGACAGAGACAGAGATAGAGAGAGAGAGAGATAGAGATAGAGATAGAGAGAGAGAGACAGATACAGAGACAGAGACAGTGATAGAGACAGACAGAGAGAGACAAACAGACAGAAGTTCTGCAAAGGCCATGTTACTGTATGAATGAATGAATGAATAAATGAATGAATGAATGAATGAATGAATGAATACACATCTCTCAATACACATCTCTTATAACAGCTCTCATAACATCTCTAATAAAAGTTCTCAATATACAGATATACAGCCCTCGTACACATTGAATGTATATTTGCAAGTACATCACAGCTCTAATGAGAGAGAGATAGAGAGAGAGAGAGAGAGAGAGAGAGAGAGAGAGAGACGGGGAGAGAGAGGGGGAGAGAGAGAGGAGAGAGAGAGGGAGAGAGAGAGGAGAGAGAGAGGATAGAGAGAGAGGAGAGAGAGAGGGGGAGAGAGAGAGAGGGGGAGAGAGAGGAGAGAGAGAGAGAACATAGTGAATGTATAAGTAAGCTGCGGTTAGTGAGTTTGTGATTGTGATTATTATGTGCATACGATGAAGTGTGTATTTGTGTGTTACTGAGTGGGTGCACAAATGTGAGAGTTTTTGTAAATGATGCTAGTATGTATGTATGTATGTATGTATGTATGTATGTATGTATGTATGTATGTATGTATGTATGTATGTATGTATGTATGTATGTATGTATGTATGTATGTATGTATGTATGTATGTATGTGACATAAGCCTGGGTCATTGGCATTGAGTTGAGTGACCGGGCATGAGGAAGAATGGAGATGAGAGTGGGAGACAGTAAAGTGACTGACCTGGCTATGAGAAAACAGCCAGTCCTGAGAAATAAAATAATGGGAAGGGTGAGTGTGGACCCCAGGGGGATGGGGGAAGGACAGTTTAGTTTTGTGTGAAGTCAAGGGACTTGAGTACAGTTAATGTGTAGATGCCGAACTGGTCGGTATTCTAAGGAGAAGCGGAGTTAGAGATCTCCGTGTTGTGTTGTTCTGCTAGTTGTGAAGACAGGCCTGAACCAGAGTGGGTTCTATAGGGAGTGAGGGCCAAAACCCAGAGTGGGTTGCATAGTTGAGCAGTGGCTCCGACCCAATGTGTGGGTTGTATTGTAGGAGATCCAGCCGTGGATAGTAGCTGGATTACCTGTCTTGTAGATTTGATATGAAGCAGGCTTGAGAAGGCATTGATGGGTGCTGGTTAAATTGTGAGGAGGATATTATATTCTATGGATTACATTATTTCTGGATGTATAAACATGTTCCGTCTGTCCGTCTTATTTCTGTAATAAAGGATTATGTGCGCCAACGGAATCTTGTTTAATGACTGGTGAATATGCACTTCTGGGGTGAGTTATATTGCAAGACAGTTAGATATCTCCATTGACACACCATGAGTATCGTTACCTAGACAACGACCATCACACGACAATATCATGAACATATCATCGTAAGAACTTCTTGATATTATCATCAAGAACGACGTGTGACAATCTGAGAGTTCGTCCGATCAATAAACCCAGTGAATTCTCTGGGAACTCGTCGCTTGGTAAAGAGTTTCTGACGGTACTGACAGCTACATTCGGTTAAGGAACACCGTGCAATGTTGAGTCATCTGGAGGCTTCGTCCGTTCAAGAACAATATAGACATTGGTGTAATTCTGAGATATTTGTGTGCTCTTCGCTGAGAGAGGAGTTAGTATCTGTGACTTCGTTCCATCAATTTAGACAGTACTGCGTCAAGAGATTAACAGCAACTCTTGTGTGTGTGTAAGACGCCACATCGAAGAAAAACTGTCAGTTCGCGGGGGAAAATACACGGCAGAAATCACAAGCGAACAGTCAGTTCACGTCAAGTTCACTACAGGTGAATTGGATACCAACCATATCGCTGAAACGAGTGGGGGTGTCAGAGATTTAACGCAGCACAAACCAACCGGGAGAGTCGATTGCAGTGACAGGGGAGTAGTCACAAACAGCACGGAATGTCGGGTTGAGAGGCCAGGCGCATGTGTTTATAGGTCAAGAGACAGAAGTGCTAGCGGACAGCACAGGTAAATGTCGCGGGGACAAAACGGTGTTTGCAACAAGTGCGGTCAGTCCTAGTGTGTGTGTGTTTGACAGGACAGGATTGAAGACAGCGAGCAATTTCGTCGCAACATCCTGTGCGTGGTGACAATTTGGTGTGTGTGTGCGAAGGCAAGCGCACTGTGTTGTCGCAAGTGGACTGGTCAAGATTTGTCGACGCAGTTAATAGGCCGGGTTGAGAGAGGGTCAGCGCTGTTTACGAGGACAGCTAAAAAGGGGTATTAACGTTAACCCTACCACAGGTGCGGGGGCAGAAGCGGAAAGTGTTTGTGTATGGCGGAAATGTTCCGGGCATTTTACAGACAGATTAAGTGTGCCTTTCCACGGAGTTAAAAGGGCAGCCGGGAGTCAAAGTGTGTGTGCAAACTGTTTTTACGGAGGAATTTTTCACTGAGAGTGATAAAGAGAAATTGAGGTGACATTGTGAGTTGGGGGTGGAAGGAGGAAAGGTACTCAGGAAAATTTCCACGGCCTAGTGTGGTCAAGATGACTCATTGTGTATGAACAAAACAAGGTTGTTTTGAAAGAAAGCCAGATTTTATGTTTCGCCTTTGTTGAACTGTTCTACTATTGTCATCATTATTCTGTTATGAGCAAACAGTTTTAACGTATCATCATCGCAACCATGGTTGTATTTCTTTGCCAATAGGGATTTATATACCCAAAATTTAAAGCGCTGAACATTGGCTGCCATTCTCCTTTTCTTTTTGGTGAATCTTGTCGGGTAACGGAAATCCATAACATTTATGATACAGCAAAGCACCATCTCCGCAACGAAAGTAACAACATATTGAAAGAACATTTTGGATAATCAATCATCATCTTCAATTTTGCGACAGTTGGAACTTATGCTCACCACGGGAATTCAGGAACCACTCAACAAGTCGATAAGTCGCTTTGGAAACTAGAGTCGTAGACATTTCCAGCATATTGTGAAAAACTATTAACAGCAAAATAAGAACTTTTGGCGACGGATTAATAGGCACATATTTGTCGGCAAACCGGTTACACATTATTTTTTTTTTTGCTCCCATCGTCATATTTATTGTTGTCGGGTGTTACGCAATTATTTGTATGTGGTCCAGTGTTTGTCAAGAGTAGGGGATTTTTGTGTTGTTTCTCGAAGGCCGGGAGACAGGGCGAAAAGTTAGTTTCTGAGGTTCACCATATATAATGTATGGGAAGAAAATCGAAAGGTCGGTTTATTTGGTTCTGCAGGGACGGTCCTGAATTATATAACGTGCCAGTTTGTGTTTAACGTCAGATCTGTGTATAAATTGATGCTATAATTTTTTTTCTTCTCTTTCTTCTTTTCGTTATATTTAGATATGATATTTGTTGTGGTCGGATATATGTTATTATTGTGATCTTTCGTCATTTCTATTGTCTAGTGGTCTTTGTCAGTTTATATTTATAAATATATTACGCGCACTGTGGGTGTCCCTACACAAGCTTGTGGTTGTTACTATGGTTTATTTCTTTGTGATCACCGTCTCCGTGTACTTGGCTTGTGAGTCTAACGTTTTTATTGAAAACACTTAGTGTTATCATCCATTTGTGTGTGTATGTATTTATATGTATGTTTAACAATATTTCCAGAAATGTTATACAACTATTTGTTATAGATATATGCGCGGGAGTACAGAGTGATATTTTAGCACTACGAATTTACGTACACAAGGAGTAGTGGTGTACTTAGAGAGGGCACACAAAGACTAGTGGCAGAGTCTTTACATTTATAGTTGGCTGACAGACAGCAACGTGTCCACAAGTACAAGATGCCTACTTTAATGGATTATATTGAAGCAGGTAAAAGAGTAGGCCTGAAGGGTAAAGAGATACAGGAGTATGCCGAAACAAAAGAACAAAAACAGACGGAAAGAGAGGAGAGGCATAATGAACGCGAGGCAAAGCGTCTATAGGAAGAGAAAGAGACGCAAGTAAAACTAGCTGAAATGGAAAACAAGCGTCTACAGGAAGAGAAAGAGACACAAGTAAAACTAGCTGAAATGGAAAACAAACGTCTACAGGAAGTAAAGTTAGCTGAAATAGAAAACAAGTGTCTACAGGAAGAGACACAAGTAAAACTAGCTGAAATGGAAAACAAACGTCTACAGGAAGTAAAGTTAGTTGAAATGGAAATTGAGAAAGAGAAGTTCAAGTGTCAGATGCAAACTGAAATCGAGTTAAGACAACTAGAACTATCTTCGAAAGGTCAAAGTGAGGAAAGCAGAAGGTCGTTGCAGTCGTCACAGAGATTAAAACTGCCATATTTTACAGACCGGGATCTAACTCGATAATTATTTGGCCAGGTTCGAAGCATCAGCCAAAGCGTTAGGTATTCCAGAGAAAGAGTATACGATGCGACTTGGCGAGTTTCTTACGGGTAAGGCTCTAGATACAATGTTCAATTTACCTGTAGAAGAAAGAAACAACTACACTATATTACGTCAACGTTTGCTGACAAAGTTCCAACTAACTGAACATGGATATAGAACAAAGTTTAGACAGTTAGTGCCAGAGACAAATCAAGATTTCACAGACTTTGTTAACTCAGTAAAGAACACATTTAACAAATGGATGGAGCTCGCAGAAGTAGGGAAAGATTTTAATAAATTAGTAGATCTAATGTTAAGAGACAAGGTAGTATCTGCATGCAATCCTAATTTAGTGGCGTTCTGTGAGGAACGTAAGCCAAAGGACATAGACACAATGTCTCAGTCAGGGCAAGATTACATGACTGCACATCCTAACAGTTCTATTGGGAAAATAATGACTGAGGAAATAGTCTGTGCAGCGTACACTAAACAGGACCAGAATCCAGTCATCAGACCAAGGGCGAAAAGTGTGGATTCAGCACAGAAAGGTGAGCAGCAAGAACTTCAAGATAATGGTTTCCAAGGAAACAAGGTTGGTAGAGTAGGACGGTACCCATATAGAAGAGGGAATTTTCAGAGACGTCAAAATTATGCCGGATGTTGGAATTGTGGGAGCTGGAGACACAAGGCAGCGGAGTGTGACGTGCAGCCAGCCAGTGAGCCAACAAGTAACGCAAGGAAGGAGATCATCTGTTTCAAATGTGGAAAGAAGGGGCATATCAGCCATCAATGTAGGATGAGAGAAACAGAGCACTCAAATGCAGCGCAAGCAATTGAGACGCTGAACAATGAAGATTGTAGTGGGTGCAAACCTCTTTTTGAAAAAGACAGTCAGCCAGTCCTAATATGCGGTCATACAGTAAAAGCAGGATCAGCAGTACATGAAGGAGGAAGTCTGAAGCTACATCAGGGATTTGTCAATGATAGACCAGCGTTAACAATTAGGGATTCCGGATGTACGTCTATCGGAGTGAGGAGAAGTTTAATAGATCCCTCGGATTATACAGGGAAAAAGATTAGATGCATAACATTCAACGGCACAGTAGAGTTCTACCCATTAGCCATAATAACAGTAAAAACACCATATATCACTGGAAGAGTGACAGTGTGTGTTTTGGACTCACCAGTGGCTGATTTGATCAGAGGAAATGTTATAGGAGTTAAAGATTGTACAGAAGAGGAAGTAGTTTATTGGGACCGAAAATATAGTGTAAGCAGTAATGAGGTAGTTACCAAAAGAGAACCTAAATTAGAGAGTATAGCTGAGGTAGAAGAGGCACTTGAAGTAGACACAGGAACTCAGGACAAGGATAGTACAGCTGAGCAGATGAGAATGGATCCCAAATATAGTGCTAGTGAATCCCAGAGACAAGATACTACTCTGAACAAATGTTCCCAAGGGTGTAGGAGAGTAGAACATAGGCAGTCAAAGAAAGGTAGATGGTGCTTCGAGAGGAAGAACAATGTTCTCACTAGCAGGTTTTCAGATAGCAGAACTGCACGTGGGCAAGGAGCAGTACCTTTAACACACAGAGACCGATATACTAGAACAGCTCAGGATAGTGCATGTGCAGGGCACATAGAAATAAGGCGTATGCAGCAGAAAGCAAGGTGCCAGGTGTATGGGCCAAGATTGAATAAAGAGTTCAGACTAAACAGAGACTCAATATGCAGATAGGAAAGTTGAGTCAGGTCAAAAGAGTATTCACGACATTACTGACCCAGGGCTAGGGATAGCAAACAGATGTTGTAATTGTAGAGGTACCATGGGTCATGGGTACATGAAAGGTAGACACAGCATCGACAGGAATCAGAGGTGGGTTAATGCAAGAACAGAACCACCTGATATAGGGTCGATACACAAATAGTATTGTGGGGTCGTGAAGTAGTAAGAGACCTGTGGGTACATAAGTATAATGCTTTTCTATGATGTATTATTATTATGTGATGTATTAGTTCATGCATTGGTACACAAGATAGAAAGTTGTTTGTATTTATGTGTGGGGAATATGGGAGTGTACTATGAGCATTTGGTGTATTATTTAGGGTGGTAGCTGGAGTAAGGTGCAGCCATACTTAGGGCTACCCAGGCTATATGTCTGGGTCACATGTTTAGAAAGTTTTAGTCTCCCAATATTTGAAAACGAAGTTTTCTTTTAAGAGGGGGGGGGGGGGGGTGATGACATAAGCCTGGGTCATTGACATTGAGTTGAGTGACCGGGCATGAGGAAGAATGGAGATGAGAGTGGGAGACAGTAAAGTGACTGACCTGGCTATGAGAAAACAGCCAGTCCTGAGAAATAAAATAATGGGAAGGGTGAGTGTGGACCCCAGGGGGATGGGGGAAGGACAGTTTAGTTTTGTGTGAAGTCAAGGGACTTGAGTACAGTTAATGTGTAGATGCCGAACTGGTCGGTATTCTAAGGAGAAGCGGAGTTAGAGATCTCCGTGTTGTGTTGTTCTGCTAGTTGTGAAGGCCTGAACCAGAGTGGGTTCTATAGGGAGTGAGGGCCAAAACCCAGAGTGGGTTGCATAGTTGAGCAGTGGCTCCGACCCAATGTGTGGGTTGTATTGTAGGAGATCCAGCCGTGGATAGTAGCTGGATTACCTGTCTTGTAGATTTGATATGAAGCAGGCTTGAGAAGGCATTGATGGGTGCTGGTTAAATTGTGAGGAGGATATTATATTCTATGGATTACATTATTTCTGGATGCATAATCATGTTCCGTCTGTCCGTCTTATTTCTGTAATAAAGGATTATGTGCGCCAACGGAATCTTGTTTAATGACTGGTGAATATGCACTTCTGGGGTGAGTTATATTGCAAGACAGTTAGATATCTCCATTGACACACCATGAGTATCGTTACCTAGACAACGACCATCACACGACAATATCATGAACATATCATCGTAAGAACTTCTTGATATTATAATCAAGAACGACGTGTGACAGTATGTATGTATGTATGTATGTATGTATGTATGTATGTATGTATGTATGTATGTATGTATGTATGTATGTATGTATGTATGTATGCATGCATGTATGTATGCATGCATGCATGCATGCATGCATGCATGCATGTATGTATGTATGTATGTATGTATGTATGTATGTATGTATGTATGTATGTATGTATGTATGTATGTATATGTGTGTGTGTGTATGTATGTATGTATGTATGTATGTATGTATGTATGTATGTATGTATGTATGTATGTATGTATGTATGTATGTATGTATGTATGTAGTAAGTCAGGTCTTAGTCAGATATGACTGAGCTACATTATGACAGTAGACGATACTACCTTCTTTCTGTCAGCGCCAAATGTTTGGCGGCGCTTACCAAACCCGACACCCCACATTGTGCCAACGGCTTCGGGCGGAAGAGCGCAATTGGGAGGGTACTAGCCTTATCCTGGTGCGAGGAAATGCAACCCAAAGAAAAAATAAGTCATGGCAGGGCAGACCAGGCCCTAAGCCTTGGTTGGCAGCTGGTCTAGGATCGAAGCTCCGACAGGCGGACAGTTAGAGCATTGCTTTGCTGATCTGGCAGCTTCTGCAGCTTGTCTTGTTCCATATGTATAGGTGTTAACTTTCCTCTGGAGTGAACTAGGCATTCCGAGAGAGGGATCATGCTGCATGGGCAACACATGGTTTCTTTATTTTAGCCCAGGCTTTGTGCTATGGAGAGGCAATAACTCCATCCCTGGTCTTAACCGGTCTCGGAATCAAAGCGAGAGGCAACTGTTACGGGTTATAAGACCTTGTCAGTTGGCGTAGACATGGGGCGCCACTCGTTGCCTCTGACGGTGGGATACACCTAAAGGTGTCACTGATCAGCTACCGCCCGCCTCAAGCTGGGCAGCCCCCGGCCAATTGGTTGCTGATCTGCCACAGCCTGCCTGCTTCAATGGGTGCTTGGGGCTAGGACAAAATCTGAATCGCAGGCTGTAACACCAATGCACCAGGTGCTAATAAAAAGAATAATAGAAACCTCAAGCTACGGCTTGCAACCTGGAACGTGAGAACCATGTGTCCAGGATTTTCCACTGACTTGACAAATATTGACGATGTGAGAAAAACGGCTGTGATTGATGCTGAACTCAATCGTCTTAACATTGATATTGCTGGCCAGCAGGAGACTCGCCTCGCTGAGGAAGGGTCACTCAGGGAAAACAATTACACCTTTTTTTTGGAAGGGAAGATGGCAGGCAGAAAAAAAGGCAACACCGTGTGGGCTTTGCAGTGAAGAATTCGCTACTGGGAATGATTGATATCCCAGCTGGAGGTAATGAAAGATTATTATCACTGCGCTTGGCAACCTCTTGTTATTTTGCCACCATTCTCACTGCATATGCACCGACACTCACTTCCTCTGATGATGTGAAGGATACGTTCTATGAGCAGCTAGACTCTGCGATCAAGGCAGTTCCAAAATCCGACTACATTTATATGTTCGGTGATTTCAATGCTCGTGTGGGCAAGGACTCGAGTTCATGGCCAGTGTGCCTTGGAAAATACAACATCGGTCGCATGAATGATAATGGGCAAAGGCTGCTGGAGCATTGCACTAGAAATGACCTATGTATTACAAACTCCTTTTTTAAAACAAAAGAGATGCATAAGGTCACATGGAAACATCCAAGATCCGGCCATTGGCATCAGCTGGACTTCATTATCACACAGGAGACAACATCTGAACCATACATCATTAACATCGAAGTTACCACAGTGCTGACTGTGATACAGATCATTCTTTGGTTGTTGCAAGGGTTAGACTGAGACCAAAGAGAATCTACACAGCTAAACACAAGTCTAGCCCCAGGATTAATATTATTAACACTCACGATCCTGGTAAGTGCTTTGAATTTCAACAGCAACTTGAGGACGCTTTCAATGATACATCAGAAAATTGTATAGTAAATGATAAATGGAGTAAACTTAAGGAAACTATTTATAAAACAGCGGTAGGGGTTTACGGCACTGTGGATCATAAGAGGCAGGACTGGTTTGCGGCAAACAGCCAGATACTGCAGCCCTTGATTGATAAAAAGAAGATAGCTCTCTTAAGAAACAAGGAAAGACCAACGCGTAACACTCTGAGTGAGCTGAAGCAAGCGAGGAAGGATGTACAAAAGGCTGCCAGGCAGTGTGCGAATGACTATTGGATCAAGTTATGTGAGTCCATTCAAATCGCAAGTGATAAGGGATACATCAGAAGCATGTATGAAGGGATAAAGAAAGCTTGTGGTCCAATGATCAAAAGAAGTGCACCGCGGAAAACCTTGACTGGAGAAATCATCACTGATAAGAAACAGCAGATGGATAGATGGGTCGAGCACTATTTAGAGCTTTATTCAAGTGAGACAAAGCTGGCGGATGATGCCCTCAACGCCATAGAGGCCCTGCCAACTCTTGACCACCTGGACACACTTCCCACTATAACAGAAGTTAAGTGTGCTATAAATGAGCTTGCATCTGGCAAGGCTCCAGGTAAGGATGGGATTCCAATAGAGGTGATCAGGAGTGGGCAAGACACCCTCGCTCTACAGATCTACCAGCTAATAGAGCTATGCTGGCGAGAAGGACAAGTCCCACAGGATTTCAAAGATTCAAACATCATAACGCTGTACAACAACAAGGGAGATCGGAGCCGTCAGTTATCAGTTATCAGTTATCAGTTGGGGTATCTTCGTTGCACTCCGGACATGTCCATAGGTGCTCAGATCCTCCCCCCAGCATATGCATCAGCGTCCGGTGGCTAATAGTGCCAGTTCTGTGATGGTTGACGAGGCGCTTTGTTTTCCCGATGTACCTCTCGCGTCTGGCTGTGCCAATTTTTACTCCCAGGTCTTTCATCCTGGACAGCGATGTGGAATCATTGACGTCAAAGTCCTCTGTTCTCGCCATATCTTTAAGGACGTTAATAACATCGGCACGATCCATGGGCTGGCCATCTACAGGGGGTGCAGAGCCAGCCAGTTTGTCAGCTCGTTCATTTCCCTCGACTCCCGCATGTCCCGGGACGAAGATGAAGGTGACTTTACGGACAACAGACTTCCGCAGCGATTCAGTCCACTGTCTACGTACAGAACCAGCTTCGACCTTCTGAATCATGCTCATTGAATCACTTAGTACACACACGTTGGTATAATGCTGTGACTCCAGCCATATGAAAGCCTGTGTAACTGCCATCACCTCCATCGTCATGCTGCTCGTGGTCATAGAGTGGGCACCACTGGATTCTTGAACGGTTCGGCCCGCTGAACGGGCTGTAAATGCCCACGCACTTCTCTGCTGCTTTACCACAGATCCATCTGTATAGATGAGCACTTCGGGGCTATCTGAGTGTTCATAGATGAGCGCGTTAACCTCTGCATTGACAGCGGCAGGGTTCTGCTCTCTGCACCGTCTGTCGAGTGTGATAATGCAGGAGAAAGTGCACTTAAAAGCTGGAGGCACCGGCACCCATTCCTTGCCGGGGTTGATACTGGTAAGACTGCAGACCTGTCTGACGACATCTTCCGCCCGACCCATCCATGATTTGCCCCTCTTTAGCCTGTCACCCTTTTCTCTGAATATAGCGTCATGCAGAGGGTGCTGCTCATCTGCACTTATTTTTAAGTATGCACGAGCTCTCCAGATCTTGATCCTGTGTTCCATTGTCGGGAAGTCAAGGAGGTATCTCATTGCTACACAGCTGGTGTCTCTCGTGCAGCCCAAAATGATGCGCATGGCTTCGTTTTGTACCTTTTCAAGTCTTCCAATCTGTGTAGGGCTGACAGTGAGGATGGCCAGGGCATACTCGATGCGTGAAAGCACAAGTCCTTGGAACAGAAGTATTAGCAGTCTTTGCTCGATATTGGCAGTCGCCATGACTCTCATTGCTGACAAACCTTTTCGAGCCTTCGTTATGACATAATCGACATGATCTCTGAAGGACAGGCTACGATCAAGCCTCACGCCAAGATATGTCATTGACTGGGTTCTACTCAAAATGCTCCCATCCATTCTTACTGCCGGCAGGTCTGTTTTCACAATATGGTTGTTTAGTGAGAACCATGTAACCGTTGCCTTTGCAGGGTTGACAAGGGCATCGGCATCAGCACACCATGAGGAAATTCGATCTAGTTCGCCCTGCATATCATTGGCAACCGCCTGTCTATCTCGACCCTGTCTATACACGAGGATGTCGTCAACGAATGACAGAGTCCTACCCCTCCCGTCCAACTGTTGTTCAGTGATCGGCACCGTATACACGTTGAATAGTACTGGTGACAGTGGTGAACCCTGCGGCAATCCTGGACATATCGTTATTGGCTCAGAAGACCAACTCCCGCATCTTAGCACCACCTTCCTTTGGAGCAGAACTGCAGCTATCCATCGTACAAGGTGAGGGTGCACTTTCAGTCTGAGGAGGGTTTGCATCAAGTGCTCAAACGATACTCTGTTATACGCGTCCTCTAAGTCTATGGCGGCCGCACATGTCTCTTCTCTGACCTGAAATCCTTCGTAAACATGTTGAGCAAAGACCGCTGCATTCAGCCATGACTCTTTGTTGCGTCTGTATCCTCCAAGTGTTGGCGGGAAGCAGCCGAGCTGTTCCAAGTCCCAAGCAAGTCTGTGTGCGACAATTTTCTCCAGTAGCTTGCCAACAGTATTCTGCATCGTAATGATTCTGTAGCCGCTTATCTTGGAATGGTCTTTGTTCGGTTTTGGCAGCGGCAGCAAGTAGCTGTGTAGCCATTCTTCTTTGACCTGACCCCTCTGGATACTGGTGTTGAATTCTCTGGCCAGTTCTTCCATGTCATCATTTGATATCACCAGTAGGTCACCATATCGGATGCCGTCTGGGCCTGGGGCGGTGATAGGTGATTTCTTGAGCATCGCACGCAATATCTCAGCTGTGATTGTCCATTCTTCGTCTGTCCCGACCCCCTCGCACAACTGAGAGAGTGTCGTTGTGGTCCTCTGTCTGGCGGGCTCGTCTTTCTGGTCAGTCTGTTCTATGTAGCGTGCAAGAAGGGCCTTACCTTTATCCGCATCCGACTTTTTCCATGCGAGGTCGGAGATCGGAGCGATTGCAACAACTATAGGGGTATCTCACTTCTGTGTATTGTTGGGAAAGTATTTGCCAGAATTGTCCTGCGCAGACTTCAAGTCCTGGGAGATCAAGTCTACCCCGAATCACAGTGCGGCTTCCGTCAGAACCGGTCTACCATTGATATGATATTCTCATTGCGACAAATGCAAGAAAAATGCCGGGATCAAAATCAGCCACTGTTTATTGCCTTCATCGACCTCACAAAGGCATTCGATTTGGTCAGTCGTGAGGGTCTGTTCAAAGCACTAAAGAAGATTGGCTGTCCACCAACTCTTCTGTCCATTGTGGAATCGTTCCACACAGGCATGAAGGGTATAATCAAGTTTGATGGCTCAACTTCAGAAGAGTTTGAAATCAAGAGTGGAGTTAAGCAAGGTTGTGTACTATCCCCCACCATCTTTGGGATATACTTTTCACTTCTACTGAAATATGCCTTTCGTGATCAGGATGACGGTATATACATTCACTCACGCTCAGATGGTGGCCTCTATAATGCTCAGAGATTGAAGGCCAAGACCAAAATTAGCAGGGTACTAATCAGAGAGTTGCTTTTTGCGGATGATGCTGCAATTACGACCCACTCTGAGGAAGAATTACAACATCTACTATCTGCATTCTCCAATGCTTGTTCTGAATTTGGTTTAACAATTAACAAAAAGAAGACACAGATTATGTCACAAGGTGCACATGGTGTACCATCAATCTTTATTGACGACGCCGAACTGGAAACAGTAGACCATTTTACATATCTAGGATCAGAGGTTAATAGCAAATTATCCCTCGATCAGGAAATCAACATCAGGATTGGCAAGGCAGCAACAACAATGAACATGTTAGCAAAAAGAGTCTGGGAGAACAGGAAGCTTACTGCCAAAACAAAAGTCCTCGTCTACCAAGCCTGTGTCCTTAGTACTCTTCTTTATGGCAGTGAAACATGGACAACTTACTCACGCCAAGAGAAACGTTTAAACAGCTTTCATATGCGGTGTCTGCGAAGAATACTTGGTATTAGGTGGCAAGACAAAATCACAAATACTGAAGTATTGGACAGATCAGGTTGTGTGACGGTGTATTCCATGCTCAGTCTTCGTAGACTTAGATGGAACGGATACGTTAGGAGGATGGATGATGGTAGAATACCAAAGGACATCTTTTTTGGTGAATTACAGACGGGTAGGAGATCTCAGGGTGGGTCGGCCTCTACTACGATACAAAGGTGTGTGTAAGCGGGACATGATTGATACAGGCATTGATAATGCACAATTGGGAGCACATCGCCGCTGAACGTGTTGCATGGAGGCCAACTATCAGAAATGGAATAAAGACAAAAGAGAAAATGATTGCAGATAAAGCACTCACACAGCGTGAGAGACGTAAGATGGTGCAAAATGGAGGAAATGACCATGTTTTCACATGCATCTACTGTGGGCAAACATTTGCTGCAAGAATTGGCCTTACCAGCCACACTCGCCACCGCCATGGATCGTAGTTATTAAGCCTTTTTGAAGCACAATGTACCAAACTATCGTCTGTCAAGACGGAAAGGTGCCAATGAAAATGTATGTATGTATGTATGTATGTATGTATGTATGTATGTATGTATGTATGTATGTATGTATGTATGTATGTATGTATGTATGTATGTATGTATGTATGTATGTATGTATGTATGTATGTATGTATGTATGTATGTATGTATGTATGTATGTATGTATGCATGCTATGTATGTATGCATGCATGTATGTATGCTATGCATGCATGCATGTATGTATGCATGCATGTATGTATGTATGTATGTATGTATGTATGTATGTATGTATGTATGTATGTATGTATGTATGTATGTATGTATGTATGTATGTATGTATGTATGTATGTATGTATGTATGTATGTATGTATGTATGTATGTATGTATGTATGTATGTATGTATGTATGTATGTATGTATGTATGTATGTATGTATGTATGTATGTATGTATGTATGTATGTATGTATTATGTATGTATGCATGCATGCATGCATGTATGCATGCATGTATGTATGTATGTATGTATGTATGTATGTATGTATGTATGTATGTATGTATGTATGTATGTATGTATGTATGTATGTATGTATGTATGTATGTATGCATGCATGCTATGCATGCATGCATGCATGCTTCTCTCTGCATGCATGCGGGCGGTCGGGAGGGCTGGCGGGCGGGCGTACGGACGGATGGATGGATGAATGGAAAGATGTCTGTCTGTCTGTCTGTCTGTCTGTCTGTCTGTCTGTCTGTCTGTCTGTCTGTGTCCATCTTTTTGCCTGTCTGTCTATTTTCTTACGTGTCTGTCCGATGTCTGTCAGCATTATTGCCAGATATAAGATTGATTGTCCAACTTGTTGCAGGTGCCAGTCGTTTACTTTGAGGAGACCACGGGAGGAGTGCTGCAGCGAGCTTTGATTCTAGTAGTAACACGAGAAGAAAGTGATGTTATCTATGTGAAGCAATACAACCTCACAGGAAACTATGACATCAAGTTTGTATCTCATTAACTAACTTATAGATTACATCTACACCATAGCGTTAACAAAGACAGAAGGCTTGTGTATTGCAATCAACGATGAATTAACTAATACACTATATGTGCCTATGCCCAACCATTCATCTCATCTCATCTCATCATGTTTCCTCCGAAGTCGGAGAGTGTCTGCCTGCACGGCGAGGGACCACCAGTCTGCACACCAATGAGCCAGACATGGGACAACGGATACTCACGCAAACCTCAGGTCCTGTATGACATCACACTGGTGTTGGACAACAGGATGCCTTCATCCGACATACAGGACTTCGCGTTGGAACTCAAGCCAACGAACACAAGCAATCAAGCAAGCAAGCAAGCATCTCATCGTGTTCCTCTTGTACCTTGCGGTGTCGAAGTTAACTATAAAAACATAGGGAGAGTGTCCGCTTATGGGCTTCATTTATGGATATTCCCATGGACTCTGTTTTTCCCTGCGTCCATCGTTTACGTGGTCGGCCTCTTCTTCTGCTTCTCTCTGGTCTGTACATCATTACTTGTTGTGGTATACTGTTAGTTGCTAACCTACTTGCATGGCCAATCCATTTGACTTGCTGCCTTCTTTTAAAATCTAGTGCAGCTATAACCCCGACTTTAGTCCTGATTTCTTCATTTCTGATCTTATCTATTTTTGATACATTGAGTATTCTTCTCAGGAATCTCATTTCTGTTGTTGTGATTTTTCTTTTCCCTTGTTCTGTCATTGTCCAGGTTTGGCATTGGTAACATAGAGTTACCAATTAAACGATTAATGGTTACCCAACCATTCAATGTGTAAAACCAGTTTTTACAGACATACATTATTCTGAATCTCTGATAATGGTGTTCGGGTGGGGGGGGGGGGGGGGGGGGTATTCTCCACATTCAGACAATATCAGTAATATGGAAGTTAAGAATGTCAGATACCATATGATTCATAAATCATACGATATTACGATATGCAACGTAGAACCAGTTCTAACATATGGCTGCGAATCGTGGGCATTTGTAAATAAATCCCTGGATGAATTGGAGATTGATTTTTCAGAAGAATAATGGGAATTCATCGGGGAACCAAACTTAGTTATCTGGACATTTTGAGGGAAGCTATGTCAAGAAGACACATTATCACACACATGAGAAACATAGTCTTCGTGTCTTGACTACATTATGAGAAGTTACAACCTGAAACATGTAGATAATTGGTGGAAAGAGAGCTAGAAAAAGGCAGAGAGAGAGAGAGAGAGAGAGAGAGAGAGAGAGAGAGAGAGAGAGAGAGAGAGAGAGAGAGAGAGAGAGAGAGAGAGAGAGAGAGAGAGAGTGATTGACACCAACACTGTTCAGCCTCATGTTTTCAGCTATTCGAGAACAATGACATTAGAATAGACATCAACTACCGCATGAATGTAAAGTTGTTCAGTCTCAGAAGGCTGAAAGATAATACCAAAACTATCAGCGACACCGTCAGAGAGCTGCAAGTTGCTGATGACTGCGCTCTGTTTGCCAACTCAGAGGCTTCCATGCAACACAATGTCTCAGCTTTCGCATATGCCCGTGTCAACTTTGGACACAATATCAACTTAGGAGAAGACTGTAGTTATGTACCAGCCCGCTCCAGGGAATAATCACACCGTGCCGAATATCAAGGTGAATGATCATAGACAAAGTGTTTTCGGCAAATTCACCCATTTTGGCAGCACTGTGTCACAAGTTGCCGCAATTGATGATTAAGTGAATGCAAGAATCTCCAAGGCCAGCGCGGCCTTTGGCAGACTGTACAAGAATGTATGGGACAGAAATGGAATAAGCCTGCAAACAAAGCTGAAAGTCTACAAAGCAGTTTATTATCCACACTGATATTTGCTTGTGAAACCTGGACTTTTTATCAGCGATTAAATGGCAAGACAAGATCCCAGACACTGAAGTTCTAGAAAGAGCGTCCATGCCCAGTATCCACACTCTACTAATGAAAAACCAGATTCGCTGGGCTGGTTACTTAACTCGCATGCCAGATCAAGGGTCCCTAAACAAGTCAGTTACAATATTGAATGCAATTGTGAATGGAATATTAAATACAATAGTAAACACAATAGTTAGTTCCAAGATTAAATACGGTAGTTACTTACAGCAATGGATACAATGGGCAGTGATAAGAATTATTAAAACTGTCAGTCAAAACAGCGTATACAATAGTGAATACAATACTCAGTTACAACAGTATATACACAGGTCAGCTATAACAATTCACAAAACAGTGCGTTAGAATAGTGAATACAATAGTGAATACAATTGACATTACAATAGTGAAAACATTACTGAATGCAATAGAGAATATAATAGTTAATACAGCAGTGAATATAATAGAGAACGCAATAGTGAATACAATAGTGAATACAATAGAAAATACATAAGTGAATACACTAGAGAATACAATAGAGAATAGAATAGTGAATACTATAGTGGATACAATAGTGAATACAATAGAAAATACAATAGTGAATACAATGTTGGATATAATAGTGAATACAACAGTGAATACAATAACGAATACAATAGTAAATACAATAGTCAGATACAATAATGAATACAACAGTGGATACAATATTGGATACTGTCACGAAAAAAAAAAACTTGATGTTTCGAAAGTGAAGGTCATCTACCAAAAACCGACAAACCCCTTTGATGAGTGGGAGAATGTGGAATAAACAAGTCGCGAAAACTGTCTGCACACTGCCGGCATTTCTTTATGATGTGGGTTGTTCGAGAAACGGACAATAGCGCCATACGTCTGCCAGGCGGTAGTTAGCCTTTGAAGTGTAGACGAAATGTCGGAATACACGACGGATAGATTCTGTGATGTGGGAAAAAAATTCCCTGGTCCACAGGCAGACATGACTTTTGTTGTACGAGACAAAGGATTCCCAGATGAAAGCAAACGAGACAGCGTGGTGATTACACACTGTCTAAAATGAAGGGAGAAAACCAGATTCTGGACTGTCTAGCGTCTAGGCAATTTGGTGACGTCACTCAATCCTCGAAATTAAAACTAGTTGAGGTAAACAAAGTTGAGTTAGTCGACCACAAGTTCTGAAGTGTTGAGGAGAGGAACGGCATTCTCAGTTGTGTTATAGAGTTAGATTATAATGTCAATTTGTTGATATAGATATATCGGCGGACATCGATCCAGTCTGTGATTATATAATATCCATCTGCAATGAGAATTGCTATATGGTATTCTATTAATCATATTTAGCTTAGATTACGATTAGTGATAGAATGTATGAGAAGTGCGGTGATAGAAAGTATCATAGGAGCGTCGGCACCAGTAGCCAATTGTGTAGTTAAAACTATCCTGTGTGATATATCATGTAACTCAGGGAGTTAAGGCCAATGTAGTGGGACACTGAGAAGCATCACCTGGGTGAGGTTGTCTGTCCGGATTACATGGTGCTGGTGTGTGCTCAGCACAATGATGAGAATGACTTTGCTCCTGAAACACTAATCTGAGTCTATATACACCTTAGAATATACGACACACATTCTACCCATTATACACACACACACATTTCTCCCACATATTCTCTTTGCTTTAATAAATTTCTTGTATTTATTTGTTGAAGCTAGAGTTGTCAAGTATGTTATGTTGGGGAAGAATGAGAGGGGGCATGATCCAGGGGTGAGTAAGAGTGAGAAGAAGGTACGTCTGATGACTACGTCTAATGACTCTAATCAGTTTACGATCTTCATTTGTTTCTTGAAGGACTTGTTCATTGGTATTTCTGTCTGTCATTGGTATTCTTTGCATTTTCCTCAGAAACCATATTTCCACAGTCATCAGATGTTTTTCAACTTGTCTGCTCACTGTCCACGCTTCACATCCATACAAAAGTACAGGTTGTGTGTGGCACTTCAACACTCTTTTTCTCGTTTCAATTGATATCTTTTTATTGTGAATACAATAGTCAGTTACAATAGTGAATACAATAGTGAATAAAATAGTAGACACAATCGTGGATACAATAGTGGATACAATAGTGAATGCAATAGTGAATACAATAGTTGATACAATAGTGAAAACAATAGTGAATAGAATAATGATAATTTTGTGAATACAATAGTGAATAAAATAGTAGACACAATCGTGGATACAATAGTGGATACAATAGTGAATGCAATAGTGAATACAATAGTTGATACAATAGTGAAAACAATAGTGAATAGAATAATGATAATTTTGTGAATACAATAGTGAATACACAAGTCAGTTACAACAGCGGATACACTTGTCAGTGAAAATAGTGGATATAAAGATTAGATACACTAGTGATTATTATAGTCAATACGATATTTAGTGTTCTGCAAAGTGTGGACTGCGCCTGGCCCTGTAGCCAGGAAGGTTACGATCGGCTATCCTCTCCTAGGAGGGGTGAAAAGTGAAAATTAGTAGCCTGCCGATTACCCGGGGTCTATACAAGTCAACTCCACCTCCAATTGGTGCAGACTGGAAATCCATGACCGCAAGGTCATGGATTAACGGGAATATGGCTCGCCATACTTCACCTCGACACCGTAAGGTACAAGAGGAACATGATGAGATGAGATGAGGGACGCAGAGGTGTTTCCAAGGCACCAGGGCCGGGTTATATACTGGCCAAGACCTATTGACGCGTCCTCGTCGAGCGTCCTGGGCAACAGGTCCCTTTGGGGTCCTGGCTAAAGTCAATAGGATCGCCGATTCCTCCGAAGTCAGAGAGTGTCTGCCTGTACGGCGAGGAACCACCAGTCTGCACACCAATAAGCCAGACATGGGACAACGGATACTCATGCAAACCTCAGGTCCTGTATGACATCACACTGATGTTGGACAACAGGATGTCTTCATCCGACATACAGGACTTCGCGTTGGAGCTCAAGCCAACGAACACAAGCAAGCAAGCATGCAAGCAAGATGAGATGAGATGATGAGATATTAAGTTACAACAGTTGATACGTCCGTCATTTATAACAGTGGATACAATTGTCAGTACTGCAACGCATTCAATAGTCATTTATAGTTTGTGAATACACTAGTCAGTTCAAACAGTGGATAGAATAGTAAGTTCCAGTAGTGCATACAATAGATATTTGCAATTGTTGATTCAATAGTCAGTTGTAATAGTACATACAATAGCCAGTTACAATAGTGCATACACTAGTTGTTAACAAGTGTGCATACACTAAATATGTAGGGAATACACGGGCAATTCACACTCATGAAATAATACAGATGCAGGCGATGACAGCTGCAAATATCCCATAATTATTCCACACAGACCCGGGACTTTCGACGCTAACACCATCAAGTCTTTCACCGCTGCGGATTTCCAAGGACAACAAAACTGCCAGATCAGCTTCGAACGTGTCGATCCATTAGTCTTCTTTCTCAACTGGCCCAACTGTAAACAATCGACACAACAAGGGGTAATAAATCGTCTTCAAATCTGTGTTAGAGAGTAATACGTTCAGTAATGATTGTGTATTTGTCTTGTTCTTCTGCTGCTTGGCACAGTGCAGGCAAAAGTGACCACGACTCTCCATACCTGTATATAGTTCGGTGCTTAAAAAAAAAATGTTTGCATATCCTTTACAGGACATAGCTGTCAACATCAGCATCTTCAGCTGACTGTTGATTTCTTGGCAAGATTACGCTCAGTAGTTTGCCATTGCTTTCTGAGCGACCGGCTCACATACCCCGTAAGTTACCGACGCGGTTAGAACCTCTACGGATTCTCGCCGTTGTCACGTTACTCACGAGAATACACGGGATTAAGGAGAAAGTCGCTACCTCTAGGCCAGGGAGACAGGCTCGGTGCATTTCGCATGGCTTAAATTATTTTGAGTTGTTCAGCTGTTTAGGCTTTTATATAATCTTTCTATTTCTTCATCTGACTCTGTGTTCATCGGTCTCTGTCTTCATTTGTCTCTCTCTTAATCTGTATCGATCTCTGACTTCATCTGTTCCAATCTTCATCTGTATCGGTCTTCATCTGTCTCTGTCTTCATCCAGTAGACAGTGTCGTGATGCTTTTAATGTATTAGTATGGGAGCCGGTCGTTCAGACAGTAATAACGGCAGTAAAATGCTGGTGGTGACTGCAACGTCAGGAAAGGATATACAAGTTTAACATACTGTCGGATACGTATGTGATTGATGGCTCAACCCCACAGAGATAAATGATGCAAAATTATTTTCCCAATGTGATCCTGCCCGTTTAATTAATTTAGCTGTACTGACTCAATTGCTGAGACCAGAAATATAGTTTTGGAGAACCAAGGAATACCTTTAGGAAATACTGAAAAAGTTGTACTCTCTTTTATACCCAATTTATTCCTTACGTGGTTCCTTGCCTCTCCTCTATCAACTAATTAATTCTATCTAGGGTAATTTAAAACAATTTGACTACGACAAGTAAAATACAATCAATACTTGACATGACCTCAGTTTTTATTATTTAATAAACACAAATATGGATTTTGTAAATTGCAATCAAAATTACAATTTCCTGTCATAAAATAAGGACATATACATATACATAATTATACAGAATTGATGTGCCAATGATAAGGTAGATATTAACAGTTATATTTTTCCCAGTCCCATGTAATGCTAATCTTTTACTAGCCTGGATGATCTGGAAAAAAAAGAACTGTCTACAATCAGAATTCTCCACTTCCAGCTTTGGGAATCACTCTGGCTATCATCAATTGTAGTATTAGTGTTCCAGGGCGTAGTAGAACATAAGTTGGCTCTTGGTTTTCCTTTGTTTTGGCAGGTAATTGTTTAAATAAAGATTACCTCTCCTATGAGACAAATGGAATGGTTGCAGGTAGATAAATTTCTGCGCTACTCTATCAAGGGCATCACTAAACCATGTGCTCACTCAACAGGTGCTGCATTCAATCTTCACCAAGTCAGGTCTGGATTGACATGAATAAGACAACTACCTGAAATTCCATCAATCACATAATTCTAATGATATCATAAATATGACATTAGAATTTACATGTAAAAGTCTAAGAACATAACCAGTGAAAACAATAAAAAGAATCCTGTTCTTAGAGAGAATAAACATAGAAGAAAGATAGTCATGGTGTTCTCATGGAGTTATCACCAACATAGTTGTTTGCTCTCAATCCAATCTTCCACTATCAAGTGTTCAAGGTTTAACTAGCAGATGTGCAGTTTCATCATCACCTATGCCTGTCCTCAGGTTTATAGAAGTAATACCTTGAGTGATTGGGTATTTGACAATTATGATGACCATTCTCTTCTGTATCTAGTTTTGTTCTCTACTTCATCTTTTCCTATTCAAGAAAAAGGGTCTCATACATTAAGGGCTTTTAAAAATCAGTTCCAATTTCCATGAGTATTTGCTTATAAACAGATAAGTACATTATGGTATTATTCTGGTATAGCATTCAGGTGTTTCTTCTTCATTAAATGCTTCATAGTGAGAAGATTTCTTCCATTCTCATGGATGTTAATATTGATATATATCATCATCATCGATCATGGTTTTTATAATCATTGTAATTACAATCATCATTATTTTCGTAATTATACATTGTCATTACAATCATTATAATTACAATCCTTATCATTATTATCATAATTATTACATTGTCATTACAATCATCATCATTATTATCATGCTTATGACATTAGAATTCATTACATTATTCTAACATTATCATCATAATCATTGTTATATCATTTTCATTACATTACAGTCATCATCATTATCTTGGTAGTACATTGTTATCATCACAATAGACCATATGTGTTAACATGAACTACAAAGTGGGATTTTGCTTAAATTACAAACACAGATGCTGGTGCTATGCGTAATGTATGATATGGTTTGTGTCGTGCTTAGCGCACAAAACTAGATGATAGGAATAAGAATGATATTTTATACAAAGTGGTGTTACGCGCCGGAGTGTACTAAATTATTATTTAGTTTATGGGTTACACCGAAGCAGTTCTCTGGTGATAGTCAAGGCATTTCACATCAAGTTGCCGGCTACCGTGAGATTGACTGTTGGCTTATACTCCCTCTCTCTCACTCAGCATGTAACTTCACTCACTCACTCAACTCTTGACACCATTCATATGTATGTATGATCATTTCACTCAGTCTATAGACACATTCATATTGGTATGGATGATCATATAGGAATCATTCATCACACATCCTTCATACTGTCATGTAAAGTGGGTACTTATGTGATTTCCAAATGACAACATAACATGTTTACATCATTGGCATCACAATGAGATCTCACCCATTCATCAGACAATCATATCTGTATGGATGACAATCATGCATATGTAGGTGCTTTATCCAGAATACATTCATAGATTCACAAGAATGACATTACAAGGGAATCTCATCCTTCAACCTAACTTATACTATTTCATGGATATTTAGCATGCATGCTGATGGGGTTTATGAAATGATACATTCACATCTGTTTAACAATGATGAAATCACACATGAATCCTCACAGACATGCTATCAGCAATGCCATAGTGATCATTGTGATCATTAGACACACTTAGGCAATTCCCCCAGGATTTAGCAACAGGAAATCCAGGAGTTATCACATGTTCTCATAAAATACATACAATTTAGGTGATATATCCAATTCACATTCAGGCATTATGAATTAAAATACTTCTTGCATGGCGGTTGGTTACGCACTATTATGATGTGGCACAAACATTAATTCCATATGTTTACAACATTGAAAATACATTTGACTCACTGCATGGGTGCCTTAACTCAACACACAAAATTATGATACCTGTAGAATCTGGTTCTCATGGGTTCATGAATTATAAGAAAACTATTTGTTTGTCCATGTGCTCATGTAAAAAATAAATCTACTGACTAATGTGCTCCATCTACTTGACTATACACATTCCACTAAATTCTCTATTAGTGCTGGCACATGTAAACTAGTTTTTAATCTTACCAGTGGGCCATATACATTATGTCCTTACCACTGTACTAAGAATTCTGAATTTCCTTAAGTCACTCTAATTCATTGTAGATTCAGTTTCATGCTTAAGAAATAAAATTGACAACATGTGTCTAATGTTTATACATTAACTAAGTTGCTTAGCTGGGAGAAAATAAACACTGTAGTTTTCTCCTAATGTACAGTTTATCTTATGACTATGATAACTGAGTATAATATTATTTAGTTTGTACTAGATTAAATTCTTTAAGAACTCACCATTCCAATCATTGTAGATTGAGTTGCTTAAGAAATAAATGTACAACTTGGATTAATGCTTTTTATACATTAAATCAGGTGTTTACTTTGGGAGAAAATAACATTCACTATGGGTATTCTTAATTAATAGTTTATCTATAAACTATAACAATTAAATTAACTTCTTAATTCACCACAGTGTTCACCGAGTCTACTTACCCACTCTTCTTCTAGGAAAAGGTCTCACACTTAATCTAAGATTTAAAATAAATTATATTCACCTCATCCAAACACGACGGCTTCACAATGCGTGTCAACATTTGACATCACCAAGAAGTAAGGTCATAGATTTGGTTGTTTCCAAATACTGGCTGCTGGATGTATGGTCCTTCTTCTCTTTAGACAATTTTCTCACTTAGTCTGGCGAGTTAAGAAGCTACCATTCTGCAGGCACATCTTGGTTTGTGACCAGTCGCTGTTTCGTTGGGACAATGAGGCCGGAAATCGATTGTAGCTGTTTATATCTCAGCTTTTTCCGTTTCATGTTTTTACTTTCCCGTGGACCATGAGTCCGTCCTTTAAAATATGGGATTGTAGTCATATGAAACAAACTTAGTATTTTTTGGTGGTGAACTCTGATTTTGTCGTCCTGGAAAAAATTAATACAATGTTACGTTTTGTGAAAATATATCACACATACACAAAAAACATATTCATCTTTCCCCGTCTTCATGTGCCATATCATAGATATTTTGCGAAATATCATCATGCCAAGAGTTAGGAAGATCATTTAATCATAGGAACAATAATGTGGAATTGTAGAAACACAGATGCGCCATACCGTCTATATATTTTTTATTGACATGCACTTATAGCACATTATATATATATATATATATATATATATATATATTATATATATATATATATATATATATATATATATATATATGTATATGTATATATATATATATATATATATATATATATATATATATATATATATATATATATATATAATATCCCCCCCCCCACGTTTCCATCCTGTTTCAGGATATTGCAGTCAACACTAGCATCTTTCAGCTGTATGTTGATTCCTAGGCTAGATTACGCTCACGCCACGACTTTCTGAGCGACCGACTCTCATAAGTCACTGGCGCGACTCGAACCACTTCTAATTCTCGTGCGCTCACGTCAACCACGAGAGTATTCGGGGTTAACGGAGAAAGCTGCTAACCTCTCGGCCATGGAGCCGGCATATATATATCAAGTGCGTTCATTTGAACTCGCATACATGCGTGCGTTGAACACGATTATGTCATTGTCATGTGATAAGCACTGACCAATGAACAAAAGAGCAAGTGTTTATCGTCCCATGATGCATAGGTTCTATTTCTGACCGTTGAGAAAATGGCCGGGTTGATCCAAAATCCGCCCAAAGAAGCTCAAAGAGCTGTGATTCAGTTTCTTTCGTTTGAAGGATGTTTACCAGTGGACATTGGTCGAGGAATGCTGGCAGCGTATGGTATCAAATGTGTGTCGAAGTCAACAGTGACAAACTGAATGTTTCGGAAAGGACGTCATTTCACGACATATATTTGACGGCCGGGTCAAGCGCATATTGTTGCAACAGAAAAATCCATCGCCATAATTGATGAAGCAGTATCGATGGACAATTGTCGAAGCATAGGTTCGTTAGCAAAATAATTTGATGTGCAAATTGGGACAATTCAAAAGGTCGTTCGTAAGAAACTTCAATATCGGAAGGCGTGTTCACAGTGCGTAGCACGGATGTCGACAGACCACCAAATAGAAGAACGCATGGGATGGTGTTTGAACCACTTGCTGCGTTATAGAGTGGAGGGTAATGCATTTCTCCTCCGCATAGTGTCAGGCGATGAATCATGGTGTCACCACTTTAAGCCAAGCAGCAAAAGAGAGAGCATGCATTGGAAGCGTGCTGGATCACCAAAAGCCAAAACATTCAAGTTACAGGTTTCCGGATGTAAGGTTATACGGGGCGTATGTTTTGACCATGAAGAGCTATTGTTGGCAAACTTTAAAGAACCTGTTGTCAACATCAACTCCACCCACTACTTGCAAGCATTAGACAAGCTGCAAAAAGCCATCAAGAATAAACGGCCCGGCATGCTATCTCGCGGAGTGATTTTGTTGCTCGATAATGATCGTCCGCATGTCGCAAATATTGTGCAGGAAGCATTAGCAAGGAAAAAGTGGGAAATTCTGCAACATCCAGCCTATAGTCCTGATTTGTCACCTTGCGATGTTTATTTGTTCGGACCTCTAAAAAACATCTCTCAGGGGCAGCGATTTCACACAGATGCAGACGTAATTAACGCGGTAAACACTTGGTTCAGTGAGCAACCACATTCCTTTTTTTGGACGGCATTCGCCACCTACATAAGCAATGGGATGCTTGCTTGAATGGCTACGGCGACTTCTTCTGGCAACCCATGGTGCATAATTCATTCAAAATGAATGATTTGTTTAAATCTACCATACCTGTTAATGTTTCGTTCATGCTTTTGTAATAAAGCCATTGGAACGGGATTCAAATGAACGCCCCCTAATGTGTGTGTGTGTGTGTGTGTATCTATCTATCTATCTATCTATCTATCTATCTATCTATCTATCTATCTATCTATCTATCTATCTATATATATATATATATATATACACACACACACACATACGCGTGCGTACAGACACATACACACTCACATGCGCATACTTGCAGCGGTGGTCAGGACCCAGCATAGCTCTCTGTCTGTGGATTGTATTATCTGTCGTATCTATGGTGAAGGAGGGTAAGAAGACTGTATTGTCCCGCTAATCTGTGCAACATACAAGCAGATAAATGTGACGAGGAATCTAAAAACTGATCAGTCCGGGCGAAATGTTAGTTCATTCAGGACTCAGATATGCAGATGATGACACGCCCTCCTCTCAAAAAGTGCAATGAAACTCTACCTGGACATGGACAGACAACTGGCTGATCTGAAGAATTGCGTCTCGGCAACTAAACAACCTTGACCGCAGCACACACCACATACAGGAAGATTGACACAGGTCATTGCAGACATATTGGACATGAGGATGCAGGAAACAGGAGACATGTTCTGAGATAGAAACACTGAGATAGAAACTGCGACGTTCTGCATTAAGGCAGCACAGAAAGAAGCACACAAATACAAAAGATGACACATGCAATCTGTCAATGCTGCAGGGACACAAGCTCCAGGGTGAACATTGACTCCAGTATTCCTCTATTCATCTATCCCCGATCTTCTCCTGATGTTTTGGGTTAATCTACTATTCCTCTATTTCCTTATCTTCTCCAGGTGTTATAGGTATTCCTCTATTCGTCTATTTCTTTTTTCTAAAGGTTTCCAGACACTGGTTTTTCTATGAGACTATTCTCAGGTTTTCTCGATGTGTGTCCTACCCACTGCCATCCTCTTTGCTTCATATATTGATTCACTGTTATTTGTTTACTTCTCTTCTTGAGCTCCATGATCGTGATTATGTAATACCATTTAATTTCTTCTATCGTGAATGCTATTCCTTCTATATTGCATGTTGTTCCTTCTATATTGCATGCTATTCCTTCTATCATGCATGCTATTTGTTCTGTCTAGCATGCTATTCCTTCATTTTGCATGTTATTCATTCTATTGTGAATATTATTCTTTCTGTTTTGCATGCTATTCTCTATATCTTGCATGTTTTTCTCTCTATCGTGTATGTTATTCCATCTATCGAGAATGGTATTCATTCTATCGTGCATGTTTTTCCTTCTATCGTGCATTTTGTTTCGTCTATCTGGAACTTGTTTCGTCTATCTTGCATGTTATTCCATCTATCATGCATGTTAATCCTTTTATCTTGCATTTTATTCCTTCCGTCGTGCATGTTATTACTTCTATCTTGCATGCTATCCCACCTATCATGCATGTTAATCCTTTTATCTTGCATTTTATTCCTTCTGTCGTGCATGTTATTACTTCTACTTTCTGGTTATTCCTTTTGTATTTTATGCTATTCCTTCTATCGTGCATCTTATTTCTACTATCTTGCATGTTATTCCTTTTATCTTGCTTGCTGTTCCTGCTATATGTTTATGTTGTTTATTCTCTTCATATTATGCACGGCAAGATACTCACCTGCTGTCACGGTTGTCACAGATTCGCCCCTCACTTGGGTGGCTGTGAATGTTTACAATTGACCTCGGCAGGCGGGTAGACCCAGCCTAAAACTGGTACCAGGACATGCCTCAGCATTAGAAGTGGCCGGCGTGACAGAGACCGCCCCACACACGTGTCACAGACCGCCCCACACACGTGACCCAATGGGTCTGTAGAAATGTGGGTCCAGACATAAATGCTCAATGTGGCTTTTGTGTGTACGCGGGGTCTGTGTTGTCTGACAATGTGTATGAAGATATTCTGTTGATGTGTGGTGTCTGTCTGACAATGTGTATGTAGATGCTTTGTTGACGTGTGGTGTCTGTCTGACAATGTGTATGTAGATATTCTGTTGACGTGTGGTGTCTGTCTGACAATGTGTATGTAGATATTCTGTTGACGTGTGGTGTCTGTCTGACAATGTGTATGTAGATATTCTGTTGACGTGTGGTGTCTGTCTGACAATGTGTATGTAGATATTCTGTTGACGTGTGGTGTCTGTCTGACAATGGGTATGCAGATATTCTGTTGACGTGTGGTGTCTGTCTGATAATGTGTATGCAGATATTCTGTTGACGTGTGGTGTCTGTCTGACAATGTGTATGTAGATATTCTGTTGACGTGTGGTGTCTGTCTAAAGAGCATACCGTACACTTACGTATCTAAACCCACTCCCCGCCCCCAATCCCCTCCCCAAAAAAACTGTCATTTACTGCCTATAGTAGCTTGCGGTGTAGGACACGGGGAGTCTTGAGCCTGAGGAATTAAGGCCGTATGGCTAGTGTAGTCGCCGCGAACTGTGCAGGTTAGGGTTTTTTTTTTTGTCCCGGACAGAAAAAAAACTCCACACCTTACTGATGATTCGAACCCGGGTCTATATTGCAAAGATCTATACTTTTTTTTGTCAGGATATCGTTGCTTGACGTGAGCTATTTTATGTTTGTTTTCGTGACATCAGCAACCGATGTAGCTATCTCCTCTCATTGCGTTCTCTCATTTGCTGATGTCTGTCAAAGCAATCTCTCTACACTTTCTCACAAGACATCTGTTATTGATTTGAGTAAAACCACATTTCTGTATTTGAAAGCAATGTCAGGCCTGTTTACTTCTAGTGATGGTGACACTGGTAATACTCTTCTTTATTCTTTAATATTAATAATGATTGGGGTTTAGAAACAAGAAACCAAGAATGCACTTTGATATACTGAGGTCTTAATGAAATGTTATTACAGCCACGGGAATCATACGCCGCTACAGTAACGTGTAACGGATTATTGGTTGTGATTCCTGCAGGGGGGCCTGAGAAGTCTACACTTGCGCCGTACAAGATCCAGCACCTGGGACTTCCGTAAGGCCGTATTGACTTAGGTCGCATTTCTCATGTCTGTATTTTGTTCCACAGAAAGCAGAGGTAGAGATCTGGATAGATCATCCACCTGGACTGGACTATTGGCAAACGAACAGTAGAGGTTAATAGAGGACACCTAGCTGGACTGGGCAACTGACAAACGAACAGTAGATGTCATCTAGCTAGACTGGGCAGCTGACAAATGAACTATAGAGGTGATCTAGATAGACTGCGCAACTAACAAACGAACAGTAGATGTCATCTAGCTAGACTGGGCAGCTGACAAATGAACTATAGAGGTGATCTAGATAGACTGCGCAACTAATAAACGAACAGTAGATGTCATCTAGCTAGACTGGGCAGCTGACAAATGAACAGTAGATGTCATCTAGCTAGACTGGGCAGCTGACAAATGAACTATAGAGGTGATCTAGATAGACTGCGCAACTAACAAACGAACTGTAGATATCTGTAGAGGTCTTCTATCTGTGTTCATATCTGACTAAGAACAAGCCATAGAAAATAATACAATATAACATATGCGATTACTACATCTTGTTATGTGATAATATTACAACAATAGTATATAATATTAAATTATGTACTGTGATGATATTATTACAACAGTATAAAATATTAATCTATGTAAAGTTATGCTATTACAACAATAGCATACAATATTAAACTATGGGTATGCGACCAGCATGAGAATCCCCCTCCCCCACCCACCTTATGTGAAAGATGTTTAAAAGTTTCTCTTGGTGTGAGTAAGTTGTCCAGGTTTCACTGCCATAAAGAAGAGTACTAAGGACACAGGCTTGATAGACAAGGACTTTTATTTAGGCAATAAGCTTCCTGTTCTCCCATACTCTATTTGTTAGCCTGTTTATTGTTGTTGCTGCCTTACCAATCCTAATGTTGATTTCCTGATCTAGGGATAATTTGCTATTTACCCCTGATCCTAGATATGTAAAATGTTCTATTATCTCCAGTTCAACGTAGTCAAAAAAGATTGATGGTACCCCTTGTGCACATTGTGACATAATCTGTGTTTTCATTCTGCTAACTGTGAAACCAAATTCAGAACAAGCATTGGAGAATGCAGATAGTAGACGTTGTAATTCTTCCTCAGAGTGCGTCGTAATTGCATCATCATCTGCAAATAGCAACTCTCTGATCAGTACCCTCCTAATTTTGGTCTTGGCCTTCAATCTCTGAGCATTGTAGAGGCCACAATCTGAGCGTGAGTGAATGTATATACCACCATCCTGATCAAGAAAGGCATATTTCAGTAGAAGTGAAAAGAATATTCCAAAGAGGGTGGGAGCTAGTACACAACCTTGCTTAACGCTACTCTTGATTTCAAACTCTTCTGAAGTTGCACCATCAAACTTTATTATACCCTTCATGCCTGTGTGGAATGATTCTACAATGAACGGAAGAGTTGGCGGGCAGCCAATCTTCTTTAGTGCCTTGAACAGACCCTCACGACTGACCAAATCAAATGCCTTTGTGAGGTCGATGAAGGCAATAAACAGTGGATGATTCTGTTCACGGCATTTTTCTTGCATTTTGCCACAATGAGGAATATCATATCAATGGCAGTCCTCGGAAGCTCCCTGTGAGCCTGGGTAGACTTGATCTTCCAAGACTTGAAGTCTGTGCAGAATAATTCTGGCGAATACTTTCCAAACAATACACAGAAGTGAGATACTCCTTTAGTTGTTACAGTAGCTCCTATCACCCTTGTTCTTATACAATGTTATGGTGCTTGAGTCTTTGAAATCCTGTGGGACCAGGGTTGCCACTTTTTTTTTTACCAAAAGTATCTAGAAACGGCCCACACAACATCCATAAATATCTAGATTTCGTTGGAAAGTATCTAGGAAAAATATCCAGATTGAGAAAGTAAGAAATTACATATGTATTGATGTGATTGCCGCTCTCCCTGGCGAAAAGTTTACGGCTGTCGCCGTAATCCCGTATATTCTCGTGAGTAACGCAGCTGCGCCCGAACCGACAGCGGTTCGAGCCGCGCTGGTAACTTACAGGGGTATGTGAGCCGGTCGCTCAGAAAGCAATGGCAAACTACTGAGCGTAATTTTGCCTTGTACATCAACAGCAGCTGAAAAATTCTAATGTTTACTGCACCATCCTGTAAGGGATATGCAACATTAAAAAGAAAATTGATGTGACATACCTATAGAATCATGTCCTCATTTTCACTTATGCCTGTCTCACAAGATATACTTAGCTTGGATGATGAAGTTGAAGCGTCAGATTCAAAATGACTCTGGTATGCTTTAGCTGTTCCAATTTCTTTTATTACACGATCAGGGAGCTGATAAGTTGAACAGCATTTTCCTGCTCTCATCATGCCAAATCTTATTGTCAATATAGCATTTAAGAGATCAAGTTTCATCCTGTTTCTTAGTTTACATTTTGTATAATTCACAATACTGAAAACTCTTTCCGCATCAGCATTTGAATGGGATAGTATCATGGCAGACATCGCACATTCAAAGAGCTCACAGAATGGACTGTTACCTGAGACATCTTTAAATTGTCTTACTTCACTCCAAAAAGCTTCAGTTTCTGTTTTGTTTGTCCAGTCAACCAAATTTATTTTTGTTAACTAATATTCTGCTTCCGCCACACTATTATCAGTAGCCCCTAAAAATTTCATAACTTGACAATATTTAGATATGTCCTTTACTGGCTGAGGTATGTTGTTAATAGAAAAGAGTGAAATATTTTTCAATACATCTAAATTTTCAGGAAGTCTCTGCTTCAGTTAATCGAATAATGAGACAAGAAAATCTTTACAGCGCTTTCTTAAGTTGTTCTCTTCATTTTCTGTTAACAGTCCTTTTGTTTTTAAACCATCAATTTTTGATTCGATTTGGTATCCCAGGTATGGCTTGGGAGCTAAATAGCTCTCTATAGCAAGTGAACAAGTCAGCTTTACAAGTTGGCAATATAAGTCTTTTATCAATTGAGTGAAATAGCAAAGTGAGGTCGTCTAGTATTTTAACTTTATCAACATTTTGAGATTCAAATAGTTTATTAACTTTTTGCATTTCACTTTAAAATGGGTTGTGAAAAGAGAAGGAATGCCACATTTTTTTCATCACTGTACAATCCATATAGTATTTCAGCTGTGTAGCACTTTTCACTTTTGTCTTGTTATTTCGAAGTGTGTCTTCAGCTCCAACCATCGGTTCACAATTATTTCAACAGCTGGTTGAATTGATAACCATCTAGTTTTGCAATATGACAGAATTTTCAGTGGTGAGGAACTATCATTTAATGCTTTATATAAATTATTATATTGCTGTTGTCTGACAGATGATTTGGAGAACCAGTTATGTGTTTCAGCAATAAGGAATTCCAAATTCCTTGGTAAACATTCTGACTGATGAGGCATGTGATAATGCTAGCTGCAAGGAATGACATGCACATTTTATGAGGATTAAAGATGGGATATCTTCCTTCAATTTTGCATACACGCCATGGTTGATACCGACCATTACCGATGCATTATCGGTTCCAATTGCAGCCAAATTCTTTAAGTTTAAATGTTTACTGACCAAAAGATTCTTCAGTGCCGTTATGCGCCCTTTTACTCATTACCGGGGGGGGGGGGGTTGCCAGATTGTTGAGCGTTGACAATAGTCAGTTCAAAGTTTAAATAATGGCAGTTACCATAATTTACGCGCGTCCAGACCAAACATAAAATGGGTAAATGACACAAGTCTCTGTGGCGAAGTGGCCAAGCCGTTTGACCCGTGCTCCGAAGGTTGTGGGTTCGATCCCGGGCCGCGTCCTTCGGTTTACGAGTTAAATGTTTCGGAGACTCCTGTGGGTCGTCGCTAAAAGCTAAGGAGTTCGTGCTTTATGCGACGCTTTCCGTGCTGTGGAAAGACACCGAGCCATATGGGATAAAACCCGGTGAAGCGACTTTTAAGCGAAAGAAAAGTAAAATCTAGAAAGTATTCAAAATATCCGACTCCAAATGAAAAGTATCCAGAATTGCATCCAGCATCCAAACGTCAGAAAACGGTATCCAGACGCTGGCAAAAACCTCTAGATCTGGATATAAAATATCTAGAATGGCAACTATGTGTGGGACTTGTCCTTCTCGCCAGCATAGGTCTGTTAGCAGGTGGATCTTTAGAGTGAGTGTGTCTTGCCCACTCCTGATAACCTCTATTGGAATCCCATCCTTACCTGGAGCCTTGCCAGATGCAAGTTCATTAATGGCATACTTAACTTCTGTTATGGTGGGAAGTGTGTCCAGGTGGTCATGAGTTGGCAGTGCCTCTATGGCATTGAGAGCATTATACGCTAGTTTAGTTTCACTTGAGTACAGCTCCAAATAGTGCTCTATCCATCAGCTGTTTCTTATCAGTAATGATTTCTCAAGTCAAGGATTTCAGTTGTCACTTCTTTTGATCATTGGACCACAGGCTATCTTTATTCCTTCATACATGCTTTTGATGTTTCCCTTATCTCTTGCATATTGAATGGACCCCGTTGGTGTCCTATTTTAGAAAGTCTGGTTTACAGGAATGACATTGTAGCGCTCCAGGAGACAAGACTGGGTGATCAGCTACTCAAAATGGCCGGCTTCAGATGTTTCTACAACAGACGACATCTGGGAATGGCGATTCTCATCCGCGATAGTATGGTTGCTTCAGAGCTAGACATGTCCAGTTGGGACAGTGACGATATACAAATACAGGTGGTAAGAGTTCAATCCAGTCTACCATTCGTGCTGGTTAATGTTTATGCTCGCAACGCGAGTGTGGATTCCCAGAAGCGGCAGTGCTTAAAGTGACATATTAGGTCACGAGAGAAATATTATTTTCTGTCGTGATTTCAACGCTAAAGGCAGATCATGGGGAAACATTTTCTCCAACACACAAGGGGAGGAGCTCGAGGCTGCACTTGAAACCATTGACCTGGTTTGTATCAATAGTGGCTGTGTCACCAGGACAGCAAGCCGTCCAGGCGATGAGGACAGTGCTATTGATCTAGCGCTGATTTCTCCTTCACTTACTACAGTGTGTAGATGGAGTGTCCTAGGATACCACGGCAGCGACCACCACCCTTGCAGCATATTGGTGGAGAAAGGCAGAACCAGGCATCACAAGCTAACGGTCAAGACTTTCCAGTATGTTAGTACAGGGCAAGATGTGGTGAGTAAAACTAGACGTGACACGCGCAGAAAGCTTCAGGGCAGGAAAAAAAGCTGGTAGCAGCCACCGTGGTGGAATCTTGAGGTGGAGAAGGCGTGATTGGATAAACATGGTGCTGTAAGGAGATGGCAAAATGCCAAGAAGAACAGAGCTGGCCATCCCAGTCCCTGCATGCACTTAGAAAGAGAGATGCACACACAAGTTAGCTATTTCAAAAAACTGGTCAAGGTGGTTAAAAGAGAAAAAATGGCAGAGGTGTGTCAAATAGTAAGCACAGACAAGTCACCGAAATTGTTCTGGCGACTACATAAAAGCATGAGCGGGATAGTCAAGAATAAGAGCATTTCCGACTCTCAAGGTGCTGACCTCATCTGTCAGAGGACTGACGAGGACAAGGGCAAAGCCCTCTTTGAACGCTATCTAGAGCAGAGCAACCAGACAGACATGGGAGGCCGAAATCTGGCCAAGGAGGTCACCTCAGACAGGTGCAAGGCCCACAACACTTCGGATGAAGACACAGTGACAGTGAAAGAAATCAAGGCTGTGCTTCGACGATTAAAAACAACGGCGCTCCAGGGCCAGATGGCATAAGGTTACGACATCAATAGGTGCACCGACAACGAGCTAGAGGAACTTGCAGACATGTACAACAACAGTATAGGGAGTGCTAGCATCAAGGAGGAGTGGTTACACAGCTATCTGATTCCCTTGCCGAAGCCTGGCAAAGACCACACAAAAATTAAGAGATATCGAGTTATAACCATGCAGAATACAATAGACAAGCTGCTGGAGAAGTTAATTGCCAGGAAAATATCAAGCCAGCTAGAGAGGCAAGGTGTTTTCCCACCTACCTGGGTGGGTACCGTCCAAAAAGAGAAACCTGGACCAATGCAGCAGTTTTTGCCCATGATGTCTATGAAGGTTTCCACTCAGGCATTGAAACCTTTGCTGCAGCGATTGATTTTGAGGACGCGTACAACAGAGTACCATTGGATTTTTAAATGCTTCAGCTTCTTGAATTCAAACTAAGTCCATTCCTCCTTAGTTGGATTGCTGCAGCCCTCTTCCAAAGGAAAGCAGATTTTAGATGTGGCAGTTGGACGTCGGGACCAACAACAATATATCCTGGCCTACCACAGGGAACACCATTATCTCCGGTACTGTTCAACGACTACACTGTGAAAATCACCAGTGAGCAGATCACTGGACCTGGTTGGACATTGTCATATGCCGACGATGTTTTAGTGTATCGTCAGGGTAAGTATAGAGAGCAGGTTGCTGTGGAACTACAAACCGAACTCAATCGCATAAGTACTTGGTGTGTTCAGGCTGGGGCAATGGTCAACCCAACAAAGGCAACAGTGACGTAGTTCTCTTTGAATAATAATATTGTCAACACTCCACCAACTTATTGATTACGTGGTTATTTCGGGATTTAAAATTTAAATATTGAGCACAACCCACTACTGGCAACGCCGATCGCATTCTGGTATGAACCTAAGGCCTAACCACGTCAATATGGAAGCACTTTACTCGAGTTTCGCCCTCATTTGAGCTCGTCAGTAGTGCATATCCCTGACCGGATCCGGAAACAGTCCCGGATCAAGCGTGTGAAGCGGGCGTGTAACCACGCGGCACACACTGGACACACCAAATTATCACAACAGAATATCACAACGCTACCCATCGTAGGCTATGCTCAATTTGGATTTAGGAGGCCTGGTGTTCCTTGCCAGTGAGAGGTCCTGATCGTTCGGGTCCCATCGATTGACGGACGTCGGTCTCGGCGATTGGGCAATCTTGAGCATAGCCTACGATAGGTAGCGTTGTTATATTCTGTTGTGATAATTTGGTGTGTCCAGTGTGTGCCGCGTGGTTACACGCCCGCTTCACACACGTGATCCGGGACTGTTTCCGGATCCGGTCAGGGATATGCACTACTGACGAGCTCAAATGAGGGCGAAACTCGAGTATAGTGCTTCCATATTGACGTGGATAGGCCTTAGGTTCATACCAGAATGCGATCGGCGTTGCCAGTAGTGGGTTGTGCTCAATATTTAAATTTCAAATCCCGAAACAACCACGTAATCAATTGATTATTGCTCACTGGATTTAGGAGGCCTGGTGTTCCTTGCCAGTGAGAGGTCCTGATCGTTCGGGTCCCATCGATTGACGGACGTCGGTCGCGGCGATTGGGCAATCTTGAGCATAGCCTACGATGGGTAGTGTTGTGATATTCTGTTGTGATAATTTGGTGTGTCCAGTGTGTGCCGCGTGGTTACACGCCCGCTTCACACGCGTGATCCGGGACTGTTTCCGGATCCGGTCAGGGATATGCACTACTGACGAGCTCAAATGAGGGCGAAACTCGAGTATAGTGCTTGTATATTGACGTGGATAGGCCTTAGGTTCATACCAAAATGCGATCGGCGTTGCCAGTAGTGGGTTGTGCTCAATATTTAAACTCCACCAACTGTAAATCTGTGTTCAGAGACGGTGGAAAGAACGCAGGCAATGAATTACCTGAACGAACGAACGAACGAACGAACCAACTTTATTTTCAAAGGGTTAAGAATTGGGCACGCAGGCCCGTCTAAAGGATTGTCATGGACTCACTTATATTAACATTTGGCTCGCTCTCCAGAACAGGGGCGAAACAATCACACACATTAAATGATTACACTCTTACACGCGGTAACGTGAAGTAAATCCCTTATTCAAGTAACCTATCTACACTGGGTACATTCCTGGAGGTTGCGCTCATAATCATGCTCAACTCGTACGTTATCACAGCAGTATATACATGCATTGTATATTTTACAATAGATACAAAATAACTATTTCACTGCCTCATCTCAAGCACATCTCACTTTATCAATCAGTCAAGCGATCCCTCATTACAGCCATCTCACAGCGATCATGAAACACAAGCATAACCCTCTCTGTCCGTCCGTCTCGAAGTCCTTAACCCGTCTGCCTGACACAGATATGTTCGGTCAGACCTTCACTTCTCACAGTTCGTGTCGCCTGTGCGGTGTAACGTGGCACGATGACCACAGGGCTTCAACTGGTTAGTAGTTGACCTGTACTTGGTAACACCAGACTGCCTGTCCTGATCGCCTGTATTGAGCTGTACTCCGTTAACTCCTGTCATGCAGGAGTTATATATTGGGTTAGTTGATATTGGGTTCCTGACAGGGATACGGTTTGATCGAAGCCTTGCTTATAATTATCACATAGACCAGGTGATAACAAAGGCCAAGCGGGGTTCGGCTGCGATGCGGGTGATGGCAGCAGCAAACTGTGGACAGCGCCATCTATGTCTTCTAAACGATGGCTGGTCATGTCTGATTGTGAGTATGCGATGGTAATCCTGACTCTCAGCCGTAAGCAGATGGAAAGGATGGAAAGAATACAGAATGAAGCTATGCGCATTATTCTTGGATGTACACGATTACAGCATGCAGGGCGATGCGCTACCTTCTTGATTTTCCAACCATTGAAGACAGAATACAAGTCTGCAAAGCTCGCGGCTACCTCAGATTTAACGCAAACACACAACATCCACTGCATAGTGAAATTATGAAGGTGAAGGGCAGCAGGTTAAAAAGAGGACGGTCGTGGATGGGTCAACATTCTTCAACAGGTGTGTTCACTTGAGGACTTAGAATGCGAGGAGTGGGTATAAGTGTCAACAGATTTTAGCACATCCTTTTCAGTTTGCATCCAACTAGACAGAAAATGCAGACAAGAAAACCCGGCAGCTGTGGAGGCGGAAGTACAAGCGTTGATTTTCGAGAATTCGCTAGACGGTGATGCTGTCATGTACACAGCTGGGTCGGTATCCGACATGTGAGAAGCTCATGGGCCTTTACGGCTCAGGTCGGAGGGAGAATTGTGAAGGAGGACTCTGGTGCTACTGTTGAGACCACAAGTAGCCTGACTATGGAAGTCATGGCAGTCAGTAAAGCAATAACATGGCTCGAGACACAGACATTCACTAGGGAATGTTTCCTTAGCGACTCAATGAACATGATCAAGAGGATAGAGGAGGGGTAGATCCGAAGAGAATGGTTGCTGTCTCTGGAGCGGTCTCGGCTGGCAAAGATTAGTTTCATCTTCGTGCCAGGGCATGCGGGAGTTCAAGGAAATGAGCGGGCTGACAAGCTCGCAGGTGAGGCTACTGTGGAGGGCGGACGCGCCATGGACCAGGCTGACATTCTGAATGCTCTACGAGAAGTAAGACTTTTGAGAGAACCAAGTGATGATTGTGAATCTACAACCATGGCCAGACTGCGAGAACAGCAAATTAAAATAGGGGTAGCCAAACAAGAACACTACGCTAGAAGACTGATAAACCAACACAGAACTGGTGTCGTTAGCCGCTACACGCTGCGGGATTTGCTGAGGAGGGGATCCGAGCACTTATGGACTGAGTGGTTCGATGTGCAATAAGGATGATCTGTCGACTAACTAACTAACTAACTAACTAACTAACTAACTAACTAACTAACTAACTAACTAACTAACTAACTAACCTTTTTAATGTACTCGCATAACTTGATCCAATAGCCATTTGCACACTGCATGGCAGCCTTTTGCAGATCCTTCCTAGCTTGCTTCAGCTCACTGAGAGTGTTAAGCGTTGTTCTTTCTTTGATTCGTAAGAGAGCTATCTTCTTTTTATTAATCAAGGTGTGTAGTGTCTGGCTGTTTGCCGCTAAAAAGTCCTGGCTCTTACGATCCACAGTGCTGTAAACCCATACCGCTGTTTTATAAATAATTTCCTTTAATTTACTTCTCTTCACTTACTGTACAATTGTCTGACGTATCAGTGAAAGCGTCTTCAAGTTGCTGTTGAAACGCAAAGCAATTTCCAGGATAGTTAGTTTTAATAATATTATTCCTGGGACTAGATTTATGTTTTGCTGTGTAGATTCTCCTTAGTTTCGGTCTAATCCTTGCAACAACCAAAGAATGATCTGCATCACAGTCAGCACTGTTGTAATTTCGATTTAATGACTGTTGTTTCAGATATTGTCTCCGTTTTATTATGAAGTCTAACTGATGCCAATGGCCAGATCTTGGAAGTTCCCATATTACCTTATGCAGCTCTTGTGTTTAAAAAAAGAGTTTGTAATACATAGGTCATTTCTTGTGCAGTGCTCCAGCAGCCCTTGCCCAATTTCATTCATGCGACCGATGTTGTATTTTCCAAGGCACACTGGCCATGAACTCGAGTCCTTGCCCACGCGAGCATTGAAATCACCGAGCATATAAATGTAGTCAGACATTGAAACTACCTTGATCATAGAGTCTAACTCTTCATAGAACAACTCCTTCATATCATCAGAAGATGTGAGTGTCGGTGCATATGCAGTGATAATGGTGGCAAAACCACAAGAGGTTGCCAAGCGCAGGGATAATAGTCTTTCCTTACCTCCAGCTGGAATGTCAATCATCCCCAGTAGCGAATTCTTCACTGAAAAGCCCACACCATGTTGCCATTTTTTTCTGCCTCTCATCTACCCTCCCACCCCCCAAAAAAGGTGTATTTGTCTTCCCTGAGTGACCGTTCCTCTGCGAGGCGAGACTCCTGCAGGCCAGCAATATCAATGTTAAGCCGATTGATTTCGGCATCAATCACAACCGTTTTCCTCACATCGTCAATATTCGTTAGGTCAGTGGAAAATCCTGGACACATGGTTCGTACGTTCTAAGTTGCAAGCCGTAGCTTATAATGTGTATATTATACCACTCATCTATATGTTGTGTGGTCTATAGATAATATATATAACGTGTGGACAGCAGATACTATATATATATATATATATATATATATATATATATATATATATATATATATATATATATATATATATATATATATATATATATATGTCAGTGGTATATTATCTACAGTCCACACAGTATATCTACCAGTGGTATAATATCTACAGTCCACGTGGTATATAGATCTGTGGTATATTGTCTACAGTCCACGTGGTATATAGATCAGTGGTATATTATCTAACGTTCACAATGTAAATAGATCAGTCGTATAATATCTACAGCAGACAGCTGAAACAGAACCGTAACTTGTGCCATTTTTGTTACAGGTATCCGCTGGAGAATGCTCCTGGTAATTATTGTTGTAGCTGTGATAACACAAGAGATAACACAAGTGATTGAGGGAGACAAGTGAGATATTAACAGTTGTTAAAGGAGACAACTGCGATAGTAGCAGTGGTTGTACCAGACAACATCTCAAAATACACAACATGGCACCAGACTCGGTAAAGTGGCTCAAAACCCTTCGGATACGACTTTGAGCTAAATAAAATTAAACAGATACACTTAAACACTTTTGTTTATTATCAATATCTTTAATTATTTATTCTCTCCGTGAATTCACTCACCGAGACGCCTTGCAAACAAACACAAGCGTTAAGTAAGTGAGTGTAGTAACACAAACATAACTATAATCTGTGTAAACAATTCACAAAGAAAATATTATTGAGGTCAGCATGGCAGAATGGATACGAATGCGCGTTCTTAAACAACCTGTGTGCTGATGATGAGGTAAGAGGTTCAACCTCTGCACTACACAGCTGGACTAAGACGTTGAAATTTCGTCCATGACTTTTGGACGTAAATTACAAGTACCTGTGAAGTCAGAGTGGGATCGCCTGGTAGCGAGGGGCACTGGTAAAAGGGGAAAGTAACCCACATGCAGAATTATTGCCAGAGCTACTAGAAGTAGTGTGTGTGGACTATGCTTGAGTTCAAAGCAAGCACACGCAATACATATATATATAATGTCATTGGCACCTCGCCATCTTGACAGACGATAGTTTGTTACATTGTGCTGCATAAAAAGGATTAATAACTAGCACCCATGGATTTGGTGAATGTGACTGTTCAGGTCAATTCGCGCTGTAAATGTTCCTTCACAGTGGATGCGTGTGGACAAATGGTCATTTTCACCATCATGCACCAATCGGCAATAATTTTCTCCTTTTTCTTTATTCTATTTCTGATATTTACCGTCTTCTCTTTATCTTCAGTGTCTGGCTGTTTGCCACAAACCAGTTCTGCCTCTTATGATCCACAGTGTCGTAAACCCCTGCTGCTGTTTTATAGTTAACTTGCTGTACAATTTTCTGATTTATCAGTGAAAGTGTCTTCAAGTTGCTTTTGGAACTCAAAAAACTTATCAGGATCGTGGGTGTTAATAATATTAATCCTGGGGCTAGATTTGTGTTTAGCTGTGTAGATTTTCTTTGGCCTCAGTTTAACCCTTGCAACAATGAAAGAAGGATCCGTATCACAGTCAGCACTGTAATAAATTTGAGTTATTGATGTTTGGTTCATATGCTGTCTCCGTGATATGATGAAGTCCAGCTGGTGCCAATGGCCGGATCTTGGATGTTTCCATGAGACCTTATGCAGCTCTTTTGTTTTAAAAAAGGAGTTTGTAATACATAGGTCATTACTGGTGCAATGCTCCAGCAGCCTTTGCCCATTTTCATTCATGTGACCGATGTTGTATTTTCCAAGGCACACTGGCCACGAACTCGAGTCCTTGCCCACACGAGCATTGAAATCACCGAGCATATAAATGTAGTCAGACATTGAAACTGCCTTGATCACGGAATCTAACTCTTCATAGAACGAATCCTTCACATCATCAGGGGAATCGAGTGTCGGTGCATATGCAGTAATACTGATGGCAAAACCAAAAGAGGTTGCAAAGCGCAGGGATAAATCTTTCATTACCTCCAGCTGGAATTTCAATCATTCCCAGTAGCGACATCGTCAATGCAAAGCCCACACCATGTTGCCTTATGTCTGCCTGTTCTCTACCCTTCCAGAAAAAGGGTGTAATTGTTTTCCCTGAGTGACCCTTCCTCGGCGAGGCGAGTCTCCTGCAGGCCAGAAATATCAATGTTAAGACGCTTGAGTTCGGCATGAATCACAGCCGTTTTCTCACATCGTCATTATTTGTTAGATCAGTGGAAAATCCTGGACACATGGTTCTTACGTCCCAGGTTGCAAGGCGTAGCTTGTGGTTTCTACTTTTCTTTTTCGCATTGATTTGACAGCCTGCGATTCAGATTTTGTCCTAGCCCCAAGCACCCATTGAAGCAGGCAGGCTGTGGCGAGTCAGCACCCAATTGGCCAGGGGCTGCCCAGCTTGAGGTGGGCGATTGCTGTTCAGTGACACCTGTAGGTGTCTCCCACCGTTAGAGGCAACCCATGGCACCCCATGTCTACACCAATTGGCAAGGACTTATAACCCGTAAATGTTACTTCTCACTTTGATTTTCAGACCGGTTAAGACCAGGAATGGAGTTATTCCCTCTGACAGACAGCTGCCAACCAAGGCTTAGAGCCTGGTCTGTCCTGCCATGACATGTTGTCTTCAGGCTGCATTTCCTGGCACCAGGATAAAGCTTGTACTCTCCCAATTGTGCTATTCTGTCCGAAGCCGTTGGCACAATGTGGGGTGTCGATTTTGGTAAGCGCCACCCAACATTCGGCATTATTACCTTCTACTGTCATACGGTATCTCAGTCATATCTGACTGAGACCTGAATCCACACACACACACACACACACAGAGACACACACACACACACACACAGATATATATATATATATATATATATATATATATATATATATATATATATATATATATATATATATATATATATGTATATATATATATATGTATATATATATATATATACATTGTGATGAAATATTGGCCACATTCCAACTCACATACTCTAGTCTGTCAAGACTGCAAGGTGCCACTCACACACACACACACACACACACACACATATATATATATATATATATATATATATATATATATATATATATATATATATATATATATATATATATATATATATATATATATACTAGCAGACCCGGCCCGGCTTCGCCCAGTTCCTGGTGGGGAGCATCTCATTTAATTCATATAAGTAGTCATATAAGCTCCCATTCCCGTTCCTGTCTGTCTGTCTGTCTGTCTGTCTGTCTGTCTATCTGTCTGTCTATCTGTCTGTCTGTCTGTCTGTCTGTCTGACCCTGCCCGGCATCGCCTGGCTCCTGGTGTGGAACATCTCATTTAATTCATATAAGTAGTCATATAAGCTCCCATTCCCGTTCCTGTCTCTGTCTGTCTGTCAGTCTGTCTGTCTGTCTGTCTGTCTATCTGTCTGTCTATCTGTCTGTCTGTCTGTCTGTCTGAACCTGCCCGGCATCGCCTGGCTCCTGGTGTGGAGCATCTCATTTAATTCATAAAAGTAGTCATATAAGCTCCCGTTTCCGTTCCCGACTATCTATCTGTCTGTCTGTCTATCTGTCTGTCTGTCTGACCCGGCCCGGCTTCGCCCAGCCCCTGATGGGGGGCATCTCATTTAATTCATATAAGTTCCCGTTCCCGACTATGTCTGTCTGTCTGTCTGTCTGTCTGTCTGATCATTTATTGGTTGTGGTTAGAACAACCTTAGATAAACGAAGACCAACTTTCAAAAAGCATTAGAAAGAGCACTTGAAAGATCTTTACATATTCCTCCAACAATTAACTTGTGTAAATGGAACAGCGGCAGCAGCAGCAGAAGAAGAAGAAAAAGGAGGAGTAGGAGGAAGGAGGAGGAAGAGGGTGGAGGAGGGAGGAGGAGGGAAGAGGAGGAGGAGGAGGAAAAGATAGGCGGAGAGAGGAGGAGGAGGGAGGAGAGGGAGGAGTAGGGTAGAATAGCGGGGGAGGAGGGAGGAGGAGGGGGAAAGAGGAGAAGGAGGAGTAGGGAGGGGGGTGGAAGAGGAAGGAGGAGGAAGGAGGAGGAGGAGAGAGGAGGGGAGGAAGAGGGAGGAGGAGGGAGGAGGAGGAGGGAGGAGGAGGAGGAAGGAGGAGGAAGAGGGAGGAGGGGAGGAAGAGGGAGGAGAAGGGAGGAGGAGGAGGGAGGAGAAGAACGCAGGAGGAGGAGGGAGAGGGAGGAGGAGGGAGAGGAAGGAGGAGGGAGGTGGAGGGAGAAGGAAGAGGGAGGAAGAGGTAGAAGGAGGAGGGAGAAGGAGGAGGGAGGAGGAAGAAGAATGATGAGGAGGAGGAGGAGGAGGAGGGATGTGGAAGAGGGAGGAGGTAGAGGGAGGATGAGGGAGGAAAAGGGAGGAGGAGAGAGGATGAGGAGGGAGGAGGTAGGAGGAAGAGGGAGGAGGAAGAGAAACGCGGAGAGAGGAGGAGGAGGGAGGAGGAGTAGGGAGGAATATGAGTTAGGAGGAGGGAGGAGGAGGATTTAGGAAGAGGAAGGGGGAAAGAGGAGAAGGAGGGAGGAGGAGGAAGAGGGAGGAGGAGGGAGGAGGAGGAAGGGGGAGAGAGGAGGAGGTGGAGGTATTAGGAGGAGGGAGAAAGAGGATGGAGGAGGGAGGAGGAGGGAGAGGGAAGAGGAGGGAGGTGGAAGAGGGAGGAGGAAGAGGGAGAAGGAGGGAGAAGGAGGAGGAGGAGGGAGGAGGAGAACGTCGGAGGGGGAGGGGGAGGAGGAGGAGGGAGAAGGAAGAGGGAGGAGGGGGGAGGAGGAGGAGAGAGGAGGAGGAGGGAGGAAGAGGTGGAAGGATAAGGGAGGAGGAGGGAGGAGAAGGAGGAGGAGGAGGGAGGAGGAGGAAGAGGGAGGAGGAGGGATGTGGAGGAAGGAGGTGGAGGGAGGAGGACGAAGAAGGTAGAGGGAGGAGGAGGAGGAGGGAGAAAAAGGGAGGAGAGAGGAGGAGGAGGGAGGAGGTAGGAGGAGGAGGAAAAGGAAGGAGGAGGGAGGAGGAGTAAGAGGGAGAAGGAGGAAGAGGGAGGAGGAGGATGGAGGAGAAAGAGGAGGGGGGAGGGGAAGAGGAAGAGGTAGGAGGAGGAGGGGAGAGGAGGAGGAGGGATGTGGAGGAATGAGGAGGGGGGGATTAGGTAGAGGGAGGAGGAGGGAGGAAAAGGGAGGAGGGAGGAGGAGAGTGGAGGAGGAGGGAGGAGGTAGGAGGAAGAGGGAGCAGGAGGAAGGGGAGGAAGAGGAGGGAGAGGGAGGAGGGGGAGGGAAGCGGAAGAGGGTAGGAATTGGAGGAGGGGAGAGGAGGAGGAGGGAGAAGGAGGGAGGAGGAGAAGGGAGGAGGGAGGAGGAAGGGAGAGGAGGAGGAGGGAGAAGGCGGAGGGAGAAGAGGAGGGAGAATCAGGAGGGGAGGATGGAAAGGGAGGTGGAAGAGGAGGAGGAGGGAGGAAGAGGAGGGAGGAGGAGGAGGGTGGAGGAAGGAGGTAGAGGGAGGAGGAGGAGGTTAGAGGGAGGAGGAGGAGGAAGTAAAGGAAGGAGGAAGAGGAGGAGGAGGAGGGTGGAGGGAAGAGGTATTGGGAGGAGGAGGAGGTAGAGGGAGGAGGAGGGAGGAGGCGGAGGGAGAAGGCGGAAGGAGTAGGAGGGAGGAGGATGGGAGGAGGAAGGGAGAGGAAGAGGGAGAGAAGGAGGAGGAGAGGGAGGGGGAGGAGGTAGAGGAGGAGGAAGAGGAGGAGGAGAGAGGAGGAGGAGGTAGAGGGAGGAGGTAGAGGGAGGAGGGAGAGGGAGGAGGAGAAGGGAGGAGGAGGGAGTAGGATGGAGAAGGAAGAGGGAGAAGGAGGAGGATTAGGAGAAGGAGGCAGGAGGAGAAGGAGGGAGGAGGAGGGAGAGGGAAGAGGAGGGAGGAGGAGAGGTGGAGGCGGAGGGAGAAGGAGGAAGGAGTAGGATGGAGGAGGATGGAGGAGGAAGGGAGAGGAAGAGGAGAAAGAGTAGTTAGAGGGAGGAGGGAGGAGGAGGGGGAGGAGGTAGAGGGAGGAGGAAGAGGAGGAGGAGAGAGGAGGAGGAGGGTTGGAGGGAGGAGGTAGAGGGATGGAGGAGAAGAGAGGAAGGAGGGAGTTTGCCATTCCGAATTCATACTCGTCTAGGTTCTGTGATTTCGGTCCTTCCATTGATGTTCTTCCCTTCTACATGACTGTAGATAACTTCCTTACACATAAAGAGATGAATTGTTATTTATATGCCGTGGCATGGAGGAATATCAGCAGCAGAGTTGATCCAGAAAACCAAAGACCGAGATCTACAGAGAGCCATGAACGCCTACGCCAGCCGGCACGGCACTTGATGATGATGGTGATTGCCGTGTGGACGATTCTGTGTAGTCACGTCATTTTCTTCGCTTTCCCTAGCGTTTTGTTTCGGGGATTCTTTCATCATCATCATCATATATTTACGTACGTATTTAGGGAGGGGGAGGAGGAGGAGGAGGAAGAAGAAAAAAAATATCACAGTTGGCAGCTCTGGAATGAAAGGAAGACGTGTAGAAAATTTCATCTCAATCGGATGGGCCGTTCGCGAACAAATAAGGACATACATATATATTTACATACATACACTTTGTTTTATATATATATATATATTATATATATATATATATATATATACTATATATATATATATATATATATATATTATATATATATATATATATATATATATATATATATATATATATATATATACACACACACTAGCTGGCCCGGCTTCGCCCAGACCCTGATGGGGAGCATCTCATTTTAATTCATATAAGTAGTCATATAAGCTCCCGTTCCCGTTCCCGTCTATCTATCTGTCTGTCTGTCTATCTGTCTGTCCTGTCTGTCTGTCTGTCTGACCCGGCCCGGCTTCGCCCAGACCCTGATGGGGAGCATCTCATTTAATTCATATAAGTAGTCATATAAGTCCCCTTCCCCGACTTTTCTGTCTGCTTCTGTTTCTGTCTGTTTTTCTGCCGGCCGGCTTCGCCCAACCCTGTGGGGAGATCTCATTTA